>APFE031499722.1:0-32740 GCA_000404065.3 Pinus taeda
AAGGTTTTTGTTCAATAGATTTCACTAGGGCTAGTGATGGAATGGCTGGATTAAGAGGTAGGATAACTTCTTTTTCATACACTAATTGAAAAGGAGAAGTTCCAATAAAGACCTTTAGAGTAATTCTGTCAACCCATAAAGCAAAAGATAGAGCTTTGTGCTAATTTCTTTGATTTTGGTCAACTATTCATTTGATTATTCTAATGAGGTTTTTATTAGTAGACTCTGCTAAGCCATTTCCTTGAGGATTATAATTTTCATAATAAGTGAGTTTAAAACCTCTTTTAAGAGAAAATTTAGTAATGGTATTTCCCGAAAAATAAGATGCATTATCAAACATAAGGGCATAAGGAATACCAAACCTAGTAATAATAATTTGGTCGACAAATTAATAATGTTTTTAGAATTGGCCACCTTCAGGGGTATTTCTTCCACCCATTTGGTGAAATAATTTGTAGCAGTAAAGATGTATTTATGCTGCTTGGAAGAGTTAGGAACACTATCACCTATTATGTTGAGTCCCCATTGTTCAAAAGTTGCTCATTGTTAACTGGTTACAAAGGTAAGGTTAGTTTCTTTTGTCTTCTTGAGGCAGTCTGATAGGCTTTGCATTTTCTGACACAGGCATGAGTATCCTTAAATAGAGTCGACCAATAGTATCCAACATGCAAAATTTTATGAGTAGTCATGTCTCCACCATAGTGTCCACTAGCTGGTCCATTATGTAGCTCTTGCTGTAGCTACATAATAAAATAACTATCTATGAGAAGGAAGTGATTCAAACAATAATGCAAAAAACAACACTAATAAAAAAAATTTCAAATGCAACTACTCCAATTTCCTAATTTCATTCAAAACCCTAAATGCAATAAAAAATGATGATATTTTTCTTTTCTTTCCTCTTAGTTTGAAAATCTAATGAAAACTAACATGCAATAAGATCATTGGTAAAAGAAACCACACAAAATATGATTGTAATATCAATTTCCTCAAGCCAATCAATGATCAATCAAAAATTTCACCAAGACCTAATTGATAAGAAAAATAAAAAAAACCAAAGAAATTCTTACCAAACATAACGATGGATTTTCAAATGTAAAGAAAAACTCAGAGACACAGAGAAAACTTTTTGAACTCAAGCAAAATGAGGAGCAAGGCCAAGGAATGAAAATGGTTGCATCCTATAGGATCAACACAGGTGCTGAACATACATCAATGCATTGTAGCATATGTACAGAGAAGGGACAGTTGCGTTCAAGAAGTTTTGGTCAAAACACAACAAGAAAACAAAACCAAGCTCAAAAAGGTGTTTTCCTAAGGTCAATCAATGTCTGAGTAAGTCGAATGAGGTTGCTTCAAGAGGTGAAAAAGATTATGAGATCAAGGAAACCACTAAGAGAAGAATGATTCCCCAGTATGGTAACTATTTTTTTATACAAAATTTTCATGATTGCAGACAAAGGTGAATTTCCTAGATCTAGTGGTTTGATCTAGAACAACGTAAAGCAAAATGATTCAAGTTTTCCTTAAAGAAAATAGAGAATGGGAAAGAAGCCTACTTGGAATATGTAGCAAGCCTTATTTTCCTCCTTTGTTTTAAGATCCAACTCTAGCTCTAAGTGTTATAATTAATCTTCACACACAACTAAAACAAGCAAAGAAACCACAATCCATGTAGCATAATCTAAAATATCTATTCAATGAATCAACATCATATTGAAATACATGAGTGCAAACATAACACAACAAATATAGGAGAGAGTTTACAACCATAAATAGAAGTTGATTTTATATATGCCTCTCCAAGTTGACTTGTCCTTCCTTGTCACAAATCACACCTCAAAACCAACCCTAATGCATGAATGTGATGACTCTTTTAGGTTCAAAACAGCAACATAAGGGCACTATCGATCTCCAAAATCCAACCCAGACCTTATGGGAGGTAATAAATTTATTGGAGGAGTATTTTAGTTTAGGAATTCTTATCCAATTTTATAAAGAAGCATCCAAAACTTGGTCAACTGTTTATTTGATAGATAATATTATAGCAATAACTCACCAAATCTATAAGGATTTATTAATTAATTAAATAAATTAATCAATTAAATAAAATTAATAAATATGTAAACATGAAATAAATACATAAAATTTAATTAATAGACATATAAGCAATAAAAAAAGTAAAATTCAAATAAATTAATTTAATTAATCAAAGAAATTAGATAATTAGTTAAAAGTATGTAATAAAGTAAATTAAATCATTGTATTAATAATATAATTTCACATTAAGAGAATACAACAATTTAAAAACACAAAACAATAAAATTAAATAATTAAATCAAATAGAATTAATAATATATAATTAATAACATATCAATAAAGAATATAAGTTTGATATGGATCACAGAAGCCTCAATTCAACAATTGAATCCCTGCACAGAAGAGCCATTGCAACCAAGGTTCATCAATTTGAACGGGCACGCTTGAAGGTTTCAAAGCTGAAGTCAAATCTCACATTTCTTAAAAGATGCAGGGATTCTTCTTTGATTATTTAATATGCAAAGCTAGATCTGATTCTTCAACTTGTCCTAACGATGAACCACACTAGTTGGTTCGAAACACATTGACAAATGAAATTTCATGAGATTTACGCCAAATAATCTGTCAAAAATTTGATATGGATCACAAAAGCCTTAATTCAACAATTGAATCCCTACACGAAAGAGCCATTGCAACCAAGGTTCATCAATTTGAATGGGCACGCTTGCAGGTTTCAAAGCTGAAGTCAGATCTTTCGTTTCTTAAAAGATGCAGGGGTTCTTCTCTGACTATTTAATATGCAAAGCTAGATCTGATTCTTCAACTTGTCCTAACAATGAACCACACTGGTTGGTTTGAAACGCGTCGACAAATGGAATTTCATGTGATTTACATTGAAGAATCTCTCAAAAATTTGATATGGATCATATAAACCTCAATTCAACAATTGAATCCCTGCATGGAAGAGCCATTGCAACCAAGGTTCATCAATTTGAACGGGCATGCTTGCAGGTTTCAAAGCTGAAGTCATATCTGGCGTTTCTTAAAAGATGCAGGGATTCTGCTTTGAATATTTAATATGGAAAGTTAGATCTGATTCTTCAACTTGTCCTGACAATGAGCCACACTGGTTGGTTCCAAATGCGTCGACAAATGAAATTTCATGTGATTTACACCGAAGAATCTCTCAAAAATTTGATATGGATCACATAAGCCTCAATTCAACAATTGAATCCCTGCACGGAAGAGCCATTGCAACCAAGGTTCATCAATTTGAACTGGCACGCTTGCAAGTTTCAAAGCTGAATTCAGATCTGATGTTTATTAAAAGATGTAGGGATTCTACTCTGACTATTTAATATGCAAAGCTAGATCTGATTCTTCAACTTGTCCTGATGATGAACCACACTGGTTGGTTTGAACGTGTTGACAAATGAAAATTTCATGTGATTTACACCGAAGAATCTCTCAAAATTTGATATGGATCACAGAAGCCTCAATTCAACAAATGAATAGTTTATCATATCTTTTAATTAATTAATTAATTAATTAATTAATTAATTAATTAATCAATTAAACCAACTATTAAAAAAATTAATAAACATAATAAGTAATTCTAATAAATAATAAAATTAATTAAGTTATCCCTTTAACCTATTATAAATAAATAATAAATTTATCCTTTCTTTTAAACCTATTAATTAGCTAAATTAAAATAAATAAATAAATAAATAAATTAAATAAAGGAAAACTAGTAAAATAATAACCGATCATTTTCTTACATCTTTTCTTTAATATCCTATATATATAACCTAAATCTAGCTCCTGGATACATCATTAAGATCTGGAAAATATCTATTGACGCATCCCCTGATGATGGACTCACTTGGTAGTTCGAAACGTTGGGTTCACAAAACTTTATAACAGGTCATTCCTCCTCTACTAAAAAATATTCTAATGAGGTTTTTATTAGTAGAATCTGCTAAGCCATTTCCTCAAGGATAATAATTTTCATAACAAGTGAGTTTAAAACCTCTTTTAAGAGAAAATTCAGTAATGGTATTTCCCAAAAAATAAGATGCATTAAAAAACATAAGGGCCTAAGGAATACCAAACCTAGTAATAATAATTTGATCGATAAATTAAATAATGTTTTCAGAATTGGCCACCTTCAAGGGTATTGCTTCCACCCATTTGGTGAAATAATCTGTAGCAGTCAAGATGTATTTATGCTACTTGGAAGAGTTAGGAACAATATCACCTATTATGTCCAATCCCCATTGTTCAAAAAGTTGCTCATTCTTAACTGGTTACAAAGATAAGGTTGGTTTCTTTTGTCTTCTTGAAGCAGTCTGATAGACTTTGCATTTTCTGACGTAAGCATGAGTATCCTTGAATAGAGTCGACCAATAGTATCCAACATACAAAATTTTATGAGAAGTGATGTCTCCACCATACTGTCCACTAGCTGGTCCATCATGTAGCTCTTGCAAGAAATTTTCTGCTTCATATTTTTTCTAGACATCTTAACAAAATAGAATCATAATTCCTTTTAAATAAGACATCATTAATAAGTTGATATTGATTATCTTTAAGTCTGAGAGCTATTTTCTTTTTGTAATTGAGTTCTAATGGAGCATAACCATTTTTCAAAAAAAAAAAAATTAAATCAACATATTGAGATTCAGTGTCGATGGGGCATACCTCTGTGATTTGAATATTATTACTCGAATCTTCATCAATTGAAATGTCATGAGCTCTAATAATTAATCTGCAAAAACCTTGACCCCTTATTATTTTTGCTAGTTTGATGTCTAGGTCATATTCTTGTAGGGAAGTAACCAATTTCCCCTTTTCCCTCCTAATTATTTATGGATAATAAATTTTCTGACTGCAGGGAAATGAATAATTACTTTTGTATGTGCTTTTAGGAGGAAAGGCCTAAAATGTTTTATGGACTTAAAGACTGCAAAGGATTTCTTCTCAACCTATAAATAATTTAGCTCATCTCCATGTCAATTGGAACTAAAGAAGGAAATTAGAGCTTCAATTGGTTGTTCATTAGGTTGAGTCAGAACTGCTGCATAGGATTGTTCTGAAGAAAAAGTATAAATAACAAATTGTTTAGCAAAATTACGGGTTGATAATGAAGGGGCATCAATGATTACCTATTTTATTGACTCAAATGCTTTTCTTTCAATCAATCCCCATTTGAAAATTGACTTCTTCTTGATCATAGTATGTAAGGGAAGTACAATTTAAGAGAAACCTGGGACAAATATTTTAAGAAAATCAATCTGCCCAAGGAAGGATTGCATGGATTTTTTGTTGTGTGGTAAGGGAATTTGAGATACCACCTTGATTTTATCTGGATCTATCCAGATTCATTCTTTATACATAATAAAACCTAGAATTTTATCTTCGTTAAGAGCAAAAAATGACTTTTTAGGATTGGAGATTCCAAATTTTGTACATCTTTCAAAGATTTGTTTTAAATCGTGTAAATGATTAATCCTATGTTTAGAATAAATTTTAATGTCATATAAATACACTACAACTGTCTTATTAATCAAACCTCTTAAAGTAATATCCATAACACTTTGGAAAGTAGCTCAGGCATTAATTAGTCCAAAAGAATTTTTTGATAAGCATAGGTCCCCCACTTAGTCTTGAATCTGGTTTTCAGTCTATCATCTAGATGTACAAGAATTTGATTGTAACCTAAAAAACCATGTAAGAAATACATTAGTTCAAAAGCAACAACAAATTGTAAATTTTTTTCCATTGGAGTTAAAGGAAAGTTATCCTTTTCACAAGCTTTGTTTAAATTTCTAAAACCTATACAAATAAAAATATGAATATCTCCATTCTTGTTTCTAACTAGAACAAGGTTTGAGACCCACTTGGAATGTTTGACAGGGAAAATTATTTTAGCTTTGAGAAGCTTATTCAGTTTAGCCTTAATTCGAGCTTCCAAGTTTGGGTGAATCTTCCTAAGCTTTTGTTGAATTGGCTTGACATCTGGCAGCATAGGAATGGTGTGTTGAATGATGGATGTGTCATAGGTTTTAAGAGCATCATAATTCCATGAAAATATATCCTTGTATCTTTTAAACAAATGAATGAAAGAAGATCTATCATTGGGTGAAAGTCCAAGGCCTAAATTGATGTTCTGAGGCTTATGTACAAAGCCTAACTTAACCAATTCAAATCTTAGAGTAGAAATTTGAAGCTTGCAATTATTTACATTTTTGAATCTATCTCCTACGTCATATAAATATTCCAATTTCACTACAAGTTTAGGTAAAGCATTTTCCTCAAAATATTTATTCAGCTGCTTGTCATGCTCATCAATGCTTCATTTTTGGCAACGTTATTGGTACAGTCAAATTCCAATCTGCAAGACAACATAATTTTTTCCCCATAAGGTTTAACTTAGATGAAACCAGCTCCTGAACCTTCATTATATTTCGATCCATCAAAATAAAGAGTCAGAAATAAACTATCGTGCTTATTTACAAGGTTTTCTACAATATTAATACACTTAGATGAATCTATTTGGGAAAAAAATTCAATTTGAGATGAAATAGATTCGACTAAAAAGGAGGATTCTTGTGCTTGAAAATTGCCAAAGAAAGATTCAAAGGAGTAACTTCCAAGAATATTATTTGTAAATACTACTTGTTCATTATCCTCATCAAAATAAGTCACTGAATATTTCATGTGTTTCTCCCTATCGACACAAATTTGATTGGGTTTTCCATTGTAGGGAAGCCACAAGTGTGACTAATCCATTGCAAAGTAACCATGTTGTTTTTTAGACTGGTCTATACTTATAATAAGACCATAGAATTCAGGAATGTCTACAACTAATATATCTATTATTTGACAAACCTTTTAATTGGAAGATAATATTATTAAAACATAATCCATTTCTCCCAAAACTTTGACTTTGTGTGATCTAATTGAACAATATGAAAAATAGATTTATGTGGTGAAATATTTAATTTACGACACACCGCATACGGCATGACATTTGATGATGCACCAAAATCCACTAAACAATTATGAACATTCTTGTTAAAAATCGCAAAAGTCAATAAAAAGGGAGGAGTATGGGAATTTCATCGATCTCCAATAAAAATGGCATTTGATCGGCCAATTTTATCTGAAGAGACATTAGGAGGTTTTCCTTTCCATTTTGAAGCTTTTTTAGTGACAATAATAGGGAATGGAGATGCAAGAAATACAATGATTTCTTTAAGTAAAATCTTCTGTTGTTGTTTTAATTTGCTAACCTCATAAAAGGAAATGTTGGCTTTGACCTTTTTCATGTCTTCCACAATATTATATTCCATAGTATCAAAGATTATCAAAGTCTTACATGAATACGGAGATTTAAAAGTAGTTGGAAGAGAATCTCAGGAAGGAGTAGAAGACTTTTGAATTATACCTTTATCCTTAGTAGGAGGAGTAGGGGACTTATGTTTTTGATTTGATGGAGATGGATCAACAAGTCCTTTACATCTAGTACTAACTAGTAGGGCCTCTTCTTCTTCTTCAATTTCTGAAGTGGTTAGGATGAAATCCCATAAACCATGAGCTTCTGCTAATTCTTCTTCTTGGGATTATTTAGCAGATAAGGAGGATTCTTCCTCTTCATCATCTTGGTCATATTCGACATTTGATACAATTGCAGCTGGTTGTGACTGTGATGGTTGATTCCTTTTGGAAGGCCGAAAGGATTTTTTTAATTTCTACCATCTCATTAGACATTGTCTTCAGAACCTTTTTAATCCTTCCATGTCAACAGGATCCTTGGGGGATTTCTTCTTGGATTCGTCCTTGAAAGTAACTTTTTTGGTTTGCTTTCTTTCATCAAGAGTAGTTTTCTTCTCAAGAGAAAGGATTCTCTTTTTCACAGATAGAGCTTCTTTTACTGTTTTATTGGATCTATGTTTGAACATAACAATGATTGAATGAAGAGAAGAAATATACCATTGAATCTGTACATCAGTCCCTAGTCTAGAAGTGTCTATGATTTTATTCAATAATTTGTTGAATCTAGAATTAAAATCTTTAATTTTTTCATTTGGATTGGCCTTAAGATTTGATAAGTCATTAATCAAAGTGGCAGTTGTTTGGTCATCACCAAATTTTAATAAAAAATTCTCTTCGACATATCCCAATTTATTATTGATCCAACATAAAGAGAAAAATATCAGGATCCTACATATCCTTCAAATTTTTAGGGAAAAAGTTTAACAACACAATATTCTTCTGTGGATCCATTTAGATTGATGGCCAGGATGAAATTGCGAAGATGTTCCTTTGCAGGGAAGCCATCATCAGGATTAAACTTAGGAAGCCATTTGTGAATAGGGTGTAATGGTGGAGCCATTACTTCCCCAGGATTGTTCCATGGTCTATTTTCCATTTTGGGAATATTAGGAACATAGGAAGTTGTAGAAGATGTTGAGGATGATGAATATTGGACAGTTGAAGATACTGCTCCTATAGTGCTACTGATTATAGTTGCACAAGATGACTATGTTTGAGGAATGCGAATGTATGGGATGAGAGGTTGATAGGAAGAAGGTAAAGAGGAAGAGGAAGAAGCAGGACCAAGAGAAGGAGTAAGAGGGGGAGATGATGATGTAATCTTGCTAGCAGAAGAATGAGTTTCTGGGGTACTTTTATTTCTCTGAAATGAAGGGAATTTTGAGGTCTAAAATGGGCCTCCTAGGAAAATTATAAAATAAGAGTGGAAATAATAATTAACATTAGATTACATCATAAAATTTTAAAGGTAAAAAAAACTATTTTTTCAAATTGTATTTTCAACTCATGTCCCTATGGGTTTACTGAAATTTTGAGCAGAAACACTTGTTGGATGCATAATATGATTTCTCATCCAAGGAGTACCCATGTTGCATACCTTTGATGGACCCCACTACATGAAAAATTAGAAATATGAAAAACGTGATTGGAATCACGTTTTTCATGCATTTCTCATTTTTCGTGTAGCAGGGTCCATCGAAAGTATGCACCACGATTACTCCTTGGATGAGGAATTAAATTTTTCATCTAACGAGTACTCCCGCTAGAAATTTGGGTAAAAACTTAGGGAGATAAATTGAAAATACGAGTTGAAAAAGTAGTTTTATTATTTTATTATTTTTAATCCTTTTACTTTTTTACTCCAAAAATGGTGAATCATCCCCCATGGTTGAAATCATCATCTTGAATCCTATTGGTTCTTATAAACTTTATTTTGGTTGTATATTTTTCTTAGGAGGCCCATTTTATACTTGAAAATTCCCCTAATGTGAGTGGGTAATGGATATTCAAAAGGTTTAAATCCAAGTTCTTCACTCTTGGATCTAGTTAATAGACTAGAAGATTATAAGGATGAAGAAACACTTCCTTCCGATATATTAGTTTGGATAGATTTTTCTCCCTAAATAGAAATTTATTCCAATTTTTGAATCAAAGTCTGAACTTTAGAGGGCTCTGTAGGTATTCGAGAATAATTTTGGTCAGCTGAGTTTGTAAGTGTGCTAAGAGTTTTGATGGCTGTTGGAACAACTTCAGATATTGGGTTAGGAGACTTGGAATGTGATTTAGAAGTTGGTGGTGATTTTGAGGGAGACTGACTCTTAGAATGGCATTTCAATTTAAGAGTGGATATTCTTGCCATTCATAGTTTTAAGGCCATCCTTCTAGCACCAAAAATGTTGAAGGCTCGAAATGTATGCCTCAAAATCAGGGAAAACAACCTGGTTGAGACCTTAGGGCATATCCTTCTCCATTTAGGATGGTGGCTCCAACTAGGTTTTATGGGACTCGTTTCCCATAAAATAAGAAATGAATGAGATATTTAGGTGTGAGCATGATGATGTAAATAAAACTAAGAAATACAAAATAAATAGGCTTAAATTATATATCCCAGGAAAGATTTCTATCTATATGTGTCTTTTGGAAAGATCTCACGTTTAAATAGACAATATAGATCATCAAATCATTTATGTGGTTAAAAAAAAATATAAATAATTTAATTAAATTAGTTAATGAAAATCATTCTGCTTATAAGATTTCATTGTTCATGCATATACTTAAAATATTTCAACCAAACACATCAATAATGATAAATTCCTAATTGTTTGCAAAAACATAAATGACAAACACAATTAAATAACTGTTATAGGAATATTTGGGCACTTCAACCCCAATCTTATATGTCAATAAACTAGGGCTCTTCAACCCCTAAAAGTTTTTTTCATACCCTAAAAGAACATGGTCAATTGATTACATCATTCCCCAAAAGATCCACCTGAAAAACCATCTAGAACTGGCCTAAACTAGACCATAATGACTGCTCCACTATTAGGGTGCGATGCATACTGACTTCTACACTAGCCAGGTGTGATGCATACTAACTTCTACACTAGCCAGGTGCGATGCATACTGATGAGGCATTCTGTAGGGTGCGATGAGCAAGGATGGACAAATGTCCAAGATAGTTTGCTAAGTGGATGCTCATGGAATCTTTTAGAAACTTCTCCTATGACACTTGCCTCTCTGAATTCGCCTAGAGATGAGAAAGAGATCCAAGAAATCTCCAAGTGGAACCAAATGAAACAAGTGGAATGACACTAATCAAAAAGCCAGAGATGACTCACACCCTTGCGCACATCTATAAATGGATCCCTTAGCTGAGAGATATGGAGGCTGGAATTTTGTAATTTGTAAGGAAGTGCTGATAGTTTGTATCTGAGAAGGAGCATTGTATTTTTGGTGTGATATTTATTTTCATGAGGTGAAGAGGGATTTGATGCTAGGAGGATGATGCTGGATTAGATAGATGGGTTGCAATTCTCCCTTTTATTTAATAAAGTTCTTTGAGTTTTCTTCCATACAATTGTGCAATTGTGAATGTCATTATTTGTAAATGCTATTGTATGTTCATTGTATTTTTGATTCTGCAATGCTTATGATTTAATATATCAAGATGCTTTGACGGTTCTTTGTTACTGTGTCTCTACAGGTACTCTTAAAGTAGGATAAGTACGGAGAGGAGTTGCAAGCTCTGTCAAGGGGAGAGAGATCAAGCAAGGAGTCTAGCAGAAGGCCCAAGTTGGTTCCTTTGCCTCTCTCTTATCTATCATACATAGAATAAATCACGAATTACTTTAAACTATTTATTTCTAGGGTAGCTACCAAACCTAGAGGGCTAGTCGATAAAAAAGACACTAGTTTTCCCAGAAACAAAGTGGTGACTCCACTGGGGAATCGAATAGATGTTTGTTTGTTGTTGTTGTTTGCTTTATAAACTATAGACGGAGCCTGAAGTTAGCCAGATAGCCTTTGAACTACTATTGCTCCGCAATTGCATAGTATATGAACGCTGCTTCAGTTAATCTCCGGTTTAGTTTATGAATTAAACATTTGACTTACAAGCATTCTAGATGCCATTTTGGTAGCTTAGTAACCTCTCAAGGTCATTCCTTTGTACTTTTGTCTTTAATGTCCATCATAGATTAGCTTAACTCACTGAAATCAACTGCAAACTTGAGCCAAAACCTAATGGGGCATATGAAAGTAGGTCTCCTAGTACACACAAGTCGGATAATTCTGACATAGTGAGAGATGGCAGGTTGTTGGACACTCCTGATAGTTGGGGGGATGCGTATAGGTACAATTATAGTTCTAATTCTGATAGACATCATGATCAGTATCACTATCATCCTTAGAGGAGCAGTTATAGGGGATATGTCTTGGATGAATTCAAGAAATCAAAACCACCTACTTTTGATGGAGATGTGAAGAAGCCGAAAGATGTAGAGGCTTGGATACTTGGGATGAACAAATTCTTTGAGTTGCACGAGTACATAGATAACATGAAGGCGATAATAGCTATCTTCAGCTTGAAAGGTAAATCAGACATTTGGTGGAAATATGTTAAGTGGGTCAGATACATCATGATAGATGACTTGAGTTGGCGGGAGTTCAAGAGGATTTTTAGGAAGAATTACTTTTCAGAGAGTTACTATGACAATAAGGCTAAATAATTCTATGAGCTAAAGATGGGATCAATGACAGATGAAGAGTTCACGAGCATGTTTCTGGGCTATTGAGTTATGCACCGTATCTTCACTACAAGAAAAAAGGACATGGGTGAGGGGCAAAAAATATCACCATAAGCTCATTGGCGACAGTCAAAAGAGCATTCATCACCAAAAAATGAACGTCACCAAAGGTGGCGTTGCCAAAAGTATAGGTGTTGTAGTGATATACAAAGTCCATCACCAATAATGATTTATAATGATGGATAACGACCGTCACCATCTCATATGAGCAATGGTGATGGACCATAGCCTCCATCACCAAAAAATGAATGTCACCAAAGGTAGCATCACCAAAAGTATAGGTGTTGTAGTGACATTCAAAGTTCGTCACCAATAATGATTTAAAATGATGGATAATGACTGTCACCATTGCATATAAGCAATGGTGTCAAACCATAGCCTTGGTCACCAAAAACTGAATGTCACCATAGGTGGCGTTGCAAAAATTATAGGTGTTTTGGTGACATTCAAGGTCCATCACAAATATTGATTATAATGGTGGATAGTGACCATCACCATTTCATATGAACAATAACAATTTATTGTGATGGATCTTTAATGGGCATCACTATTGGTGCATATATATGGTGACGTTCATCGACCATCACCAAAAGCTACATCTCTAGAAGTATAGGTGCTATGGTGACATTAAATGTCCATCACAAACAATGATGGACAATGAGCGTCACAATTTCATATAAAAAACCATAATTTATGGTTATGGACCTTTGAGGGTTGTCACTATTTATGCATATATATGGTGGTGTTCATTGACCATCACCATTTCATATTTTTTGTGAGGGTCGAAAAATGTCACCAAAGCTCATTGGTGATGGTCAAAAGAGGCTTCGTCACCAAAAATTGATCATCGCCATTCCATATGGATATCAGGGCACGATGGAATCAAACCACCAACCTCCTGCTTGTAAAGCAGGTGCTCTTCCATTGAGCTAGCACCCTTTTGTTGAAAAATGGCAACAAGAAATTACTAAAAATAGCACTACTAAAAATAGTAGTTTGGGCATAAATGCTAGATTGGGCAATAAGGAATGAAAAATGGAAGTGCTAAAAATAGAAGTTCTATTTTTAGCAGTTCAGTGTGGATTCCTATTTTAGTCAGTCCCTGGACTAGAAATAGGAAGTAAAATTCGAATTTAATATTAACAATAGTTTGAAAATTAATTTGTTAGTTCATCTTGAGTTAACTAGTTAAGGAAAATCAAACTTGAAGTCCATGTGGGGACATGCAACAGTTTATCTATTAATTGGGGAATTTAACCATCAGTTAAAGAGATAAGGATGAGTTCCGATTATGAGTTGTAATTAGTTGGCTCAGTTAACTGAGTCAAGTCTATTTAGATTAATTTAACAAACTATTAAATTAATGAGATTCAGTTTGTTAATGCTTGCATGCATGTTACAACAGATATTTTCAGCTAACTGAATATTATAGCTTAAATAAATCATGCACGTCAGTTCAGGTAGAGACCCAGTTGAGATCAGAGAAGGGATAGTGTACTATCAGTTGGATGAATATTTTTCCTATAAAGAAAGCTCATCCATGATGAGGATTTATCTCCTTCAGGTTTGTGCAGTTAGATCCAAGGTTAGTGAGTGTGTGAAGAGGCCAATTCACACATGTGACATCACTAGACCCCAATGAAACTGCACAAGGAAATAAGAGCCTTGGAGGGTAGAGGAGAAGGTTTGTGAGAAGCCTTTGACTATCTATGATTAGCAGAGGGATTGTACTAAGATCTAGATAGCTTCCGAGCTAAGGCTTTGTGTAATCCGAACTATATTTCCACTTGTATGATAATACAAAGATGGGGTTTTAGGTAGGTGCTTTCCCCGGGTAAATTATTCTATGTTATGTGTGATTGATTCCTTCTTATCAGTTATATGTGTTCTTATTGATGATACTCATGGTTGATTAAGCTTCCACTAAATTGTTTGTAGAAGTAGATCAAGTGTTTTGATTTAGTACATTGCATTACCAGATTGATCTACAGGTGGGAATTTCTACATGGTATCGGAGTTAGCTGATTTGTAGAAAATGTTCTACATGGTATCAAAGCTAGCTGATTTCTAGAAAAATTCTACAAAATTCTACATGGTATCAGAGCACAGGTGATCAAGGAAGAACAATACACTGAGAGGAGATTTCAATGTTTTTAGTTTTGGGCCGAGAGTTTGCAGAGCAGATCTGAAAATTTCTATACAAGATTTTTAGAAATAAATAGCACTTTTGGATTCCTTGTGAAACAATACCAAAAAAAAAAAAAAAATCAGTTAAATCGGAGTTCGGATGAGGGAGATATCGTTGATTCAAAATTAGATCTTTTTCTAGAAAATTTCGTGACGGCAGAAAAGTGAAAATAGATTGGGGTACTAGCCAAGAACTTGTAGGCACTTGAGGTACAAGATGCATGCAAAGCCTCAAGTAGGAAGGCAAAGGTTAGAAACTCGGTGGTTGAGAGGGAGAGTATATTACCTCTCAACATGCAGTGCAAGAAGAAGTCTCAATCAATTATGGAGGATCCACGATTGGTGCAACAGCTTCAGGAGGTCATGGAGTAGCCACAACAGGGGAAGTTGAGAGGAGATCAAGTAGAGACATCTACTCATGAAGAGACCTCCAGTAGGGGGAAACTTCGAGCTAGGTGGGATGAGGGATCACATGCAGCCATACCTCTAGTTAGGAGGTGGGGCAATATAGAGTGATCATCCCAAGGAGGAGGGGCAGGATCCTTGAGGCACCCAACCTCTTGGATGAGACCTTGCTATAGGAGCCCTGATGTGGAGTAGCAGGAACTGACTAATTGGGTAGAGATAGATACGGATGGAGCAGCAGAGAGAGCGACAGTGAAGGGAATTTTAGGACACCGCATAGCTAGCAGGCTGCAGCAATGCAAGAAACACAATCGTTTTGCACAGTGCTAGGTGGCACACAGTGGTGTGCAATGTTATGAGATGCATGGAAATGTTGCAATAGTGCAAAGGTCAAAGAGGGAGTACTTATCAGCAATAGGTAGATCTTTAGCATCGGAGTATGTTTCTAGCCCAACAGAGAGGTCTTGGGAGTTTTTTTTTTTTTTGAGATTTGCTGGAGACACCACACTTGGTAAAGGTGTTGCATGCAAACATTCCAGAGGTATAGGATCAGGTTCTAGAGGAAGCCTTTCTTATTGAGAGGGAGTGTTGAAAAATGGCAACAACAAATTGCTAAAAATAGAAGTGCTAAAAATAGCATTGCTAAAAATAGTAGTTTGGGCATCAGTGTTGGATCGGGCAACAAGGAATGAAAAAGGGAAGTGCTAAAAATAGAAGTTCTATTTTTAGTAGTTCAATGTGGATTCCTATTTTAGTCAGTCTCTGGACTAGAAATAGGAAGTAAAATTCGAATTTGATATTAACAGCAGTTTGAAAATTAATTAATTAATTAATCTTGAGTTAATTAGTTAAGGAAAATCAAACTTGAAGCTATGTGGGGACATGCAACAATTTATCTATTAATTGAGGAATTTATCCATCAGATAAAGAGATAAGGATGAGTTCTAATTATGAGTTGTAATTAGTTGGTTCAATTAACTGAGTCAAGTCCATTTAGATTAATTTAACAAGTTATTAAATTAATGAGATTTAGTTTGTTAATGCTTGCATGCATGTAACAACTGGTATTTTCATGTAACTGAATATTATAGCTTAAATAGCTCATGCATGTCAGTTCAGACAAAGTCCCAGTTGAGATTAGAGAAGGGACAATGTACTATCAGTTGGATGAATTTTTTTCTTATAAAGGAAGCTCATCCATGATGACGATTTATCTCCTTTAGGTTTGTGCAGTTAGATCAGAGGTTAGTGAGTGTGTGAAGAGGCCAATTCACACATGTGACATCACTAGACCCCAAGGAAAATGCACAAGGAAATAGGAGTCTTAGAGGGTAGAGGAGAAGGTTTGTGATAAGCCTTTGATTGTCTATGAGCAACAGAGGGATTGTACTGAGAGCTGGATAGCTTCCGAGCTAAGGCTTTGTGTAATCTGGACTATATTTCCACTTGTATGATAACACAGAGATGGGCTTTTAGGCAGGTGCTTTCCCTGGGTAAATTCTTCTGTGTTATGTGTGATTGATTCCTCCTTATTAGTTATATGTGTTCTTATTGATGATGCTCATGGTTGATTAAGCTTCCGCTAAATTGTTTGTAGAAGTAGATCATGTGTTTTGCTTTAGTACATTGCATTACCAGGTTGATCTATAGGTGGGAATTTCTACATGGTATCAGAGTTGGATGATTTGTAGAAAAAGTTCTACATGGTATTGAAGCTAGCTAATTTGTAGATAAATTCTACAAAATTCTACATGGTATAAGAACACAGGTGATCATGGAAGAACAATATACTGAGAGGAGATTTCAAAGTTTTGAGTTTTGGGCCGAGAGTTTGTAGAGAAGATCTGAAAAAATTTTGTACAATATTTTCAGAAATAAATAGCATATTTTGATTCCTTTTGGAAAAATACCCAAAATCAAAATAAAAAATTGACTAAATTGAAGTTCTGATGAGGGAGATATCATCGATTTAAAATCAACTCTTTTTCTAGAAAATTTCGTGACAACAGAAAAGTGAAAATAGATTGGTGTGCTAGCCAAGAACCTGTATGCACTTGAGGTACAAGATGCATGCAAAGCCTTGAGGAACAAGGCAAAGGTTAGAGACTTGGTGGTTAAGAGGGAGAGTATATTACCTCTCAACATGCAGTGAAAGAAGAATTCTCAGACAATTATGGAGGAGCCACGATTGGTGCAACAACTTCAGGAGGTTGTGGAGCAGCCACAACAAGGGAAGCTAAGAGGAGATATAGTAGAGACATTTACACATGCAGAAACCTCTAGTACGGGGAAACTTAGAGCCAGGTGAGCTGAGGGATCACATGCAACCATACCTCCAGGTAGGAGGTGGGGCAATATAGAGTGATCATCCCAAGGAGGAGGGGCATGATCCTTGAGGTACCTGACCTCTTGGATGAGGCCTTGCTATAGGAGCCTCGATGTGGAGTAGCAGGAACTGACTAATTGGGTAGAGACAGATGTGGATGGAGCAGTAGAGAGAGTGATAGTGTAGGGAATCCTGGGACATCGCATAGCTAGCAGGCTGTAGCAATGTGAGAAGCACAAGTTTTTTGCACAATGCTAGGTGGCACATAGAGGTGTGCAATGTTGTGAGATGCATGGAGATGTTGTAGTATCGTAGAGGTCAAAGAGGGAGCACTTGTCAGCAGCAGGCAGAGCTTCAACATCAAAGTATGTTTCTAGCCCAACAGAGAGGTCAGTTGGGATTTTTTTTTTTTTTTTTTGTTCCGAGAGTTGCTGGAGCAACCACACTTGGTAAAGGTGTTGCATGCAAACATTCCAGAGGTATAGGATCAAGTTCTAGAGGAAGCCTTTCTTGTTGAGAGGGAGTATTGAAAAATGGCAACAACAAATTGCTAAAAATAAAAGTGCTAAAAATAGCACTGCTAAAAATAGTAGTTTGGGCATTAGTGCTGGATTGGGCAACAGGGAATGAAAAATGGAAGTGCTAAAAATAGAACTTCTATTTTTAGCAGTTAAGTGTGGATTCTTATTTTAGTCAGTCCCTGGACTAGAAATAGGAAGTAAAATTCGAATTTGATATTAACAATAGTTTGAAAATTAATTAATTAATTCATCTTGAGTTAATTAGTTAAGGAAAATCAAATTTGAAGTCTATTGGGGACATGCAATAGTTTATCTATTAATTGAGGAATTTATCCATCAGTTAAAGACATAAGGATGAGTTATAATTATGAGTTGTAATTAGTTGGCTCAATTAACTAAGTGAAGTCTAGTTAGATTAATTTAACAAGTTGTTAAATTAATGAGATTCAGTTTTCTAATGCTTGCATGCATGTAACAACTGGTATTTTTAGATGACTAAATATTATAGCTTAAATAACTCATGCATGTCAGTTCAGAAAGAGACCAAGTTGAGATGAAAGAAGGGACAGTGTACTATTAGTTGGATGAATATTTTTCCTATAAAGGAAGCTCATCATGATGAGGATTTATCTCCTTCAGGTTTGTGCAGTTAGGTCAGACATTAGTGAGTGTGTGAAGAGGCCAATTCACACATGTGACATCACTGGACCCAAAGGAAACTGTACAAGGAAATAGGAGGCTTGGAGGGTAGAGGAGATGGTTTATGAAAAGCCTTTGACAATCTATGAACAACAAAGGGATTGTACTGAGAGTTGGATAGCTTCTGAGTTAAGGCTTTGTCTAATCCAGACTATATTTCCACTTGTATGATAATATAGAGATGGGGTTTTAGGCAGGTGCTTTCCCTGGGTAAATTCTTCTGTGTTATGTGTGATTAATTCCTTCTTATGAATTATATGTGTTCTTATTGATGATGCTCATGGTTGATTAAGCTTCCACTACATTGTTTGTAGAAGTACATAAAGTGTTTTGCTTTAGTACATTGCATTACTGGGTTGATCTATAGGTGGGAATTTCTACATGGTATCGGAGATAGATAATTTGTACAAAAACTTCTACATGGTATCAAAGCTAACTGATATGTAGAAAAATTCTACAAAATTCTACACCTTTAAAGAATTATATTTTTTAAAATTAGACCTTGAAACTTCATAAATTGTAAATTCTACAACTTTCACTAAATTAAATTCTCACTAATATTTTACTAAACAAGTAAAGCAACATTGAAAATGTAGGTGCCTACCTAATGGTTATTGAAGCTATGAAAATTTGATGGACAGAAAAATAGTTATGTATAAGAGGATCAATATGTTCAATTGAATACTTAATTAGAAGTGAAACTCTGAAGACATTTATAACCTATAAATGACCTATAACTGTCAAATGCACCAATTATTTCAAAAGAAATGTCATAAGTGGATATCATATGGAAGAAGAGGAGGCAGGGAGTTGGAACCCTTACACATCTTGGCATGCCTTAGCACTTGGCACATCTTATATTTTTTGACATGTCTTCATACTATCTGGCACATCTTGGCAGGCCCTAGAATTTCCTAATGCACCTTGGTAGTCATGACCTCACGACTAGCATTGCATTTTTCCATGACTTGGGAACCTTACATTCACTAGAACACCTTTGCACTCCTTAGTTGGCATGCCCTCTTTTATCCTCCATAATGTCCCAGGCTGATGAAGAGATCGACGGAGGTAACCATAGACCAAGCTTATAATTTGGTAGCTAGCCCAACCAAATTCGAGAGGGCTCTCTCTATGAAATCACAGCCAAGAGATGACTGGAATGTAAAGGATTTTAGGCTAGATAGTTAGGGTCAGGTGGGTTTTTGGAAAATTTAGGGACTTGGAACTCTATCCACTGGTGTCTTATCTAGCAGGGACTTTGTCAAGGGGGCAAGGACTTGAAACTCTGTCTAGGATAAAGCACCTAACATGCATGACAAAAGATCCTTAGAATAGAGTACCTCCTACCTAGAAGAGTTTCCCCTGCTCAAAATATAGAACCCTTCTCTACTGTGCACTTTTCTTAAAGATAAATCTGTGCATAAAATAGTACTAAGAAAAACCCCTAAATTAAGAAAAGTGAGCATCTAAGTCAAACTATAAAAGTATAATAAATATGGCTCTATATAAGTTTCAGAAACACTAGACAAGCATGCTTTTATACAACAACAATAAGATGTCTAAAATCGATGTGATTCTTTCATCGTTGCTATACCCTCACAACAAAACTCGAATCTATGGCATGTACCCCAATGTTTTATGCATTTGCTGATGGTGTAGATTGAAAGGATCTACTAAGATGAAGTACTATTGAAGGAGAAACACCTTCAAAACATTAGATAAAGTTTATTGTGAATTCAACCCATTTGTACACAGACCAAGGCTTCTACTGGGTACACTTCTTTGCTGAATGGAAACTATAATGTGTTGTAGTGCTGCTGAAGGAAAAATACCTTTAGTGCAACACAGATAAAACTCTAACATATATTGTCACTGTGTCCTCAATTTTCGTTGATCTCATCAATATAGGTAACAACTTCGATAATTGAAAAACCAAAAGGTGAGATGAAGAGATAATTTGAAATGATAGATTTGGGCATACTTTATTATTGTTTAGGAGTGTTAGTATAAAAAATGCAAGGTAACTTGTTGCGTCTTTGTGTCACAGGGCAAGGATGTGAAGAAATACATAAAATATTAAATAGCATGGTATAAGTTGATTGTAGGTTATTTTGAAATAGGGATGGAATTCTCCTTGTGCAGGTTCTAATCTAGTGGGTATAATTTTAAATAAGAAACTGATAGTTATGGGGTTGAAATTGTCTCACAATTCATGGAAAGTCCCAAATTTGTTCACTAGAAAGAAGTAGAGTGAGCCATTAGGTTTATGGAAGGGAACACCCTATTTGTAGGAAGATAACTTGAAATTAGTTGGGCGTATTATTTCTCATCTTCTTGTACGTGTGTGCTTTGAAAAGATAACCACATCCAAAGACTCAATAACAACTCTAGTAAAGTTTATAGATGTGAAGCACTTCTGAGAAAACCCATGACTTAATGATAATTGAGAGAGGAATATGTCAAAGGATTCAATCTTGCACTTAGTCATAAAAAGGAAGTTGGGGTATCCAGCATCTTGCCAACAAATCGACTACAACCATAATGTGAAAGACAAGATAACTTCGAAACCTCTTTCCAACTTTGTAGTAATATTGTTCCCTCTTGAATTCTAGTAGGTCTCTGGTTGCTTATATCCACAAAATTTGTACCAGGTAAACTCTGCATTATACAATTGTGACATAAAAGCTTGACACACACTGTAGTTTCCGTCTAAAGGAGGGTAAGTCAAAATATTATGACAATCTTAATTGTAATTTGATCATACAATATTGAGGTATTGCATGGAATAAACAATATACTATCAATGCACTAATGAAGAACTCAAAATAAATTAATTTCTTATAGCTACAATAGCGCCTCTTGGGCTTCTCGGATAAAGAACCTAACCTGCATGGAAAAATCTTCCTAGAATAGAGTACCTCCTACCTATAAGTGTGTCCCCTACTCAAAATATAGAACCCTTCTCTACTATGCACTTTTCTTAAAGATAAATCTGTGCATAAAACAAAACTAAGAAAAGCACCTAAATGAAGAAAAGTGAACATCTAAGTCAAACTATAAAAGCATACTAAATATGCTTGTATACAATATTGAGGTATTGCATGGAATAAACAATATAATATCAATGCACTAATGAAGAAATCAAAATAAATGAATTTCTTATTGCTACAATAGCACCTCTTGGGATTTTCGGATAAATCACCTAACTTGCATGGAAAAAGCTTCCTAGAATAGAGTACCCCCTACCTAGAAGTGTGTCCCCTGCTCAAAATATAGAACCCTTCTCTATTGTGCACTTTTCTTAAAGATAAATCTATGCATAAAACATAACTAAGAAAAACACCTAAATTAAGAAAACTGAGCATCTAAGTCAAACTATAAAAGCATACTAAATATGCCTAAAATTGATGCACTTCTTTCATCACTGCTACAACCTCATAGGAAAACTATAATCTACAACTGTATCCTAAGGCTGCATACATCTACTAAAGGTGCAAACTAAAAGTATCTACTAAGATGAAGTATTGTTGAAGAAGAAACACCTTCAAAGCAACATATAGAGCCTAATGTGCATTCAACCCATCTGCAAAGAAGCTAAGGTTGCTACTGGGTACACTTCTCCCCTAAATGGAAACTACAGTATATTGCTGCTCTACTGAAGGAGAAACACCTTTAGAGAAACACAGATAAAACTATAACATATATTTTCACTGTGGTATCAGTGGTAGAAGTTCTCATCAATATAGGTAACAACTTCGATAATTGAAAAACCAAAAGGTGAGCTACATAGATAATTTGAAATGATATATTTAGGCATACTTTATTATTTTTAGGAGTGTTAGTATATAAAATGCAAGGTAGCATGTTGCATCTTTATGTCACAAACCAAGGATGCGAATAAATATAGAAAATATTAAATAGCATGGTACAAGTCGATTGCAGGTTCTTTCTAAACAAGAATGGAGTTCTCCTTGTGAAAATGCTAACCTATTGTGTATAGATTCAAATAAGAAATCTATTGGTTGGAATTGTCTCACAATTCATGGCAAGTCCAAAAGTTGTCCACTAGAAAGAAGTAGAGCGATTCATTAGGTTATGAATGGGAACACCCTATTCATAAGTAGATAACTTAAAATTAGATGGGCATATTATTTCTCCTCTTCTTATACATGTGTGCGTTGAAAAGCTAACCACCTCCGAAAACTCAAGAACAACTCTAGTAATGTTTACAGGTGTGCAACACTTCTAGGAAAATGCATCACTTAATGACAATTGAGTGAGGAATATGTTGAAGGATTCAATCTTGCACTTAGTAATAAAAAGGAAGTTGGGGTATCCAGCATCTTGCCAACAAACTAACTGCAACCATAATGTGAAATCCAAGTTAATTGTGAAACCTCTTTCCCACTCTGTAGTATTTTTGCCTTTTGAATTCCAATAGGAATCTTGCTGCTTATATCCACAAAAATTGTCCTAGGTAAACTTTGCATGATACAATTTTGATGTGCAAGCTTGACACACACTTTAGTTTCCCTCTAAAAGAGGGTAAGCTGAAATATTATGATAGGCTTAACTGTAATTTGATCATACACTGTTGGGGTATTGTATGGAATAAACAATATACTATCAATGCACTAATGAAGCACTCAAAATAAATGCATTTCTTGTTGCTACAATAGTGCCACTCTTGGGATTCTCTAAGGAACCACTAATTTATACACATTTGGAATATTTACTTGGTCTGCAAAAGGATTAAGCAATGGAAGTGATCACTCTTTACCCTCCCATGGAAGGTCTATACAGAGTCATCAATAAATTGATTTAAAAGTGATGTATATGCCTAAAAAATAGGAGTCTGACTCTTCAACTCTAATTTAGTGGCAAGGAAATATTCAACTGTAAATGCTTGATCGTCTACAGTGTAAATTTCTAGATGAATGGTTAGTATAACTCTGTCCATTGTCCACATATCCCAAAAAACCATGTATGTTTGGACTCTAGGTGTGTAAGAGAGGGGAGATCACATAAATAATCCATTATCAAAAGAAAAAGTTAAAGCACAACATTCTATGGAGATTTTTTTAAAAGTTTGATTACATACCTTAGAAAGTTTGAAAGGATATAACTGAAGCTTCCCTCTCCTTCCACACTTCATTAAATATGCCCCTTTTCCAATGCAGATGTGGCTTGCAGAATCACAATTAGTAAATAGAATATGAAATGTAAGTTTAATGAATTAAAGTAGCTTTCTTATACCTCAAGCAAATGGACTATGAGAAATTTGATTCATTCTCTACAAAAGATGATATAGCAAGATCTAATTACATTTTTAACTGAAACAAAAGTAAATTGGATTCATGCTCTGCAATAGATGATATAATGAGATCTAATGACTTTTTCAACTCAAACAAAGGTAAATTGAGTAAGCTCAAGCTCCAAAATGATGGCATCCAACTTTTGAGTGGTAGTCACTATATATATCTAGCTAGAGGCTATAACATAAAAATATTTGTTACATGTGATGATAAAAAATTGAAGGAATGTGAAATTTTGAACATCAACTATAAGTTCCTTTCAAGGACTAGATCAAACCATAACATTGTTATTAAGATAATAAACTCACCCATTATAGTACGCTTCTAGTACTTTCATGATAAAAATCAAACTCTATAAACTTCAAACAATATAAATTAACCAACAATATGTCTAAGGTTGGTTACCTAAGGATTATATCATACTAAATTACCTTTTGCATCTAACATTGAAAAGGACTATGAAATAAATGAAGAAAAATTAGTGATTATGATGGATGCATCTGATGAAATAAAATAAAAAAGGACCTTTCTTCTTGCTACTGATGAGCCTTCTAGGGGATTCTTGGATGAAGTCGATCCTGATTTTCTTTCTGAAATCAAAGAGACACTTTCTAGGTACTCTAATTTAACAGACAACAACCCTAATGCTTATGAAAATGAGTATGGAAAGAAATAAGCATCGATGAACCTGGTCTTGAAGAAGGTGTCTCAAAGTATAATATGGACAGTATTTTAAATTTCTACAACTAGCAAAGGGTTTTCCCAGTTGGGTTCCCTAGAAAATTTAGTTTATTTTGCTATAGTGTGACTATGTTTTATTTCTATTCTATTCCGCCACAAATTGGTAGAGATATTTTTTGTCTTCATGCAAAAATTAGTTTTAGATTTATTCATTCAAGCAGTAGCAGAATTTCAAGTAAATTCTACACAAGGGACAATTAATCTATATTTTCACTTATATCTTTTGCAAGTAAAATTCACAACTAAATTTTCATCCAAAGTGTTTAGGTTACTAGCAAGTGGTATCACATCATATCTCAACATTGAAAGGCATAAATCATATTATTCAATAAGGTTTATACTTGAGATACGAAAGTCTTCCCAGATTATGCAAGAAAGGAAACTGCTGATTTTCAGTTCTAAATCTATCCAACCATAACAAAATTATGCCATTTTCAACACCCTCTAGTCAAAGTTATTCTTGGCCTCATTCAACTCAATTAAGAATATGTCAATCTTATTGAGATTTATTCTTCATTTCATGCTTCTAAGTTATATATTTATGCAACCTAATATATCATTTATGTTTAGGTGATTATTCATTAAAAATTATTTAGTCCATCCGGCGCATCGACCTAATTTTATGATTAGTTTCTAGGAAGACTCTATCAAACATTTCCAATAGAAAATAGATGGTTGTTTTAGCACCTAGTGTTATAAAACTCTAATCTGTAAAAAGTATTTTGGGTTGTTTCCCTAAAAATATTTACAAAAGTTTCAATCCCAAAGCCATTTCAGGGAGAAATTTAGCAATATTTTTGGAAAATTTGAATGCAACTAAAATAAATTATTCCCATTTTCTTAAAAGATTCTAGCACCAAATATGAGTTAATTCATAGAAATTAAGATTTGGAAATAATTAAATTTCACTTCCCTTTTCCAGGACCATATATGAGTGAATTCACAAAACCTGAGATTTGGATTCTGGAAACACTTAAATTTAACCTCATTTTTTAGGATTGGCAGTTCCCTGAGATACAAACATGTAGCATTAAGGATATACTTTTCTTGTTTAAGGACAATGTTCAGTTTATGAATAGTAATACAAGAATCCTTGTGTACATGCCTCACACAGTCACAACTAATGAAACTAGACTCCATCAATACATAACAGGCAAGGTAGAATGTAAGAGAGCATCTACTTTTCAACATATACTCTGACAAAAATAAACATGTATACAATCATATAAAGTTGTCACCACATAAAAGAAGGAATTAAAAACCAAAATAAAAATAGGAACATGCTTGGATTTTTATGGTTATTCTAACAAAATGTTAAATAGGATCAATAAGTTAATATGGACAATAGTGTAGTTGATTATGATTTATTGAGCCCAAGGGGTTAGCCCAACCGAATGTCGTTAATGTTACTAGGTATTTGGCTAGTTCTCTTCTACCAGATGCCCTGTTTGAAATCCCTTGGGTGAGGTGCACTAGTCAATGCCAATGGGTTTACCAGGCATGCCATCCATGAATGCGGGGAAACATCCATTGGGATTCCCTAGAGAGTTTTTCTTGGAAAGAATAAAAATAGGATTTCCTAAAGAGAAATTTTGAGATGCATACAATGTACACCGAGTAAAATAAACTCTATAGAGACAAACCATAAAATAAGGAAAAATACATATGCTTTTACTTATGTTCCCTCGTTTTCCCTCTCGCCCTATTAAAAGTTAGTAAAATCACTCTATAGAGACAAACCATAAAAGAAGGAAAAATACATATGCTTTTACCTATGTTCCCTCGTTTTCGCTCCCACCCCATGAAAAGTTAAAATATGCTACTCTTAACTTAAAAGAAAGGAAGAAAAAAATAGTGAATTTTGAACCGTTCCTCCTTGTGTGGAAGAAGACTAAAAGTGGGGTGGAAATGTAGCAAGGATAGAAATGAAACATAACTAGGTGCATTAATGGATTGAAGAGGTAAAACCTTAACTCACAACTCTCTTCAATCTTGTTTTCACTCCCACCCTGTGAAAAGTGAAAATATGCTACTCGTAAACTTAAAAGCAAGGATGAAAAAAAATAGTGAATTTTGAACCAGATATCCGAGGTGTGTGTACTCCTCCCTATGTGGAAGAAGACTAAAAGTGGGGTGTAAGTGTAGGGAGGTTAGAAATGAAACATACCTAGGTGCCATTAATGGATTAAAGATCCAATGGTGGGGGGTCTGAGCTGTGTGTACTCCTCCCTGTGTGGAAGAAGACTAAAAGTGGGGTGGAAATGTAGCCAGGTTAGAAATGAAAAATACCTGGGCTCCATTAACGGATTGAAGATCCAATGGTGGGGTTCGATATCAGTCTTCTACTGGTAAAACCTTAATTCATAGCATTCTTCAATCTCGTTTTCCCTGCAGCATTGTGAAAAGTGAAAATATGCTACTCTTAAACTTAAAAGAAAGGATGAAAAGAATAGTGAATTTTGAACCAGTCCTCCTCATGTGGAAGAAGACTAAAAGTGGGGTGGAAATGCAATGAGTTTAGAAATGAAACATACATGGGCGCCATTAATGGATTGAATATCCAATGGTGGGGTTCGATATTAGTCTGCTACTAGTAAAACCTTAATTCACAACTCTCTTCAATCTCATTTTCCCTCCCGCCCTGTGAAAAGTTAAAATATGCTACTTGTAAACTTAAAAGAAAAGATGAAAGAATAGTGAGTTTTGAACCAGAGATCTGAGGTGTGTGTACTCCTCCTATGTGGAGGAAGACTAAAAGTGGGGCGTAAATTCAGCATGTTAGAAATGAAACATTCCTGGGCGCCATTAATGGATTGAAGATCTAATGGTGGGGTTCAATATCAATCTGCTACTGGTAAAACCTTAATTCACAACTCTCTTCAATCTCATTTTCCCTCCCGCCTGTGAAAAGTGAAAATATGCTACTATTTTTGCCTCCCTCAACCTTATGAAAAGTGAAAATTTAATTCACAACTCTCTTCAATCTCGTTTTCCCTCCCACCCTATGAAAAGTGAAAATATCTACTAGTTTTCCCTCTGCCCTATGAAAATTGAAAATATACTACTTCCTTTAGAAAGTAAATGAAGATTGGAATTAGGATGGCTTTGTTACATCAAAATTAAGGCTGAATTTTTTCAAAAATGTCAATATTTCCCTCCCTAAAAAATAATAAATACAATATTTATAGAGTATAGAGTAGATGTGTAGGTGTAATGTAAGTATGTAAACAATTCTAAATATGGGCTTAGTTAAAGAATAATAGTAATAATAATAATAAAAGTCAAAAGTATGGGGATGAGTGAAAAAATCTAAATGTTGGCTCAATTAATAATAAAAATAATAAAATTCAATTTGTTATATTTTGATTTTGTTATTAACTTGTGAATAGGTTTTTCTACAATGCCATGAGCCAATACCATGGCTTATCAATACCTCAGGCCCAAAAATCATAACTTATTTCACAACCAAAATATTTTATAACAATATGACCAAATTCTTAACCATGGATATTCACCCCCCACTTTACAGTGGATATTATCAACTTGTAAAAAAATGGTTTTGTTATAATACCATGGCCCAATACTATGGCTTATCAATACCGCATGCTCTAAAACATACTCTAGACTCTAGAAGGGTTTTTAGATTGTCTGTTAGTGAAACTCATTGCAGTTAGGTGTGCCAATGTGTGATGAGTGTTAGTGAGTGCTAGGGAAAAATAAGGGAGCACAAGGTCAAAATCCATGGAAATGAATGAATAAGTGTGTGTGATAGGGAGTCTCAATGAGTTCCAGGTGTGGTAAGAGGGGAGTGACATGGTATGCTAAGAAGCACTAATTCATTCTAGCATGCCAGAGAAACATGCAACCAATATGTGCTAGGCGCCAAGGTGTGCCAAATAGTGCTAGGAAGTGTTAGGGAGCATTAGGGAAACACAAGGGAGCACTAGGTGAAAATAATACATGCAAATGAATTATTAAGAGTTTGTGACAGGAAATGTCGGTGATTTTAGGGTGTGTTAAGGAGGGAGTGACAAGGTATGCTAGGCAGTGCTAAGGAATTATAGAGGCTAGGGAAACATGACAAGATGTGTTAGGTGCTAAGGTGTTCCAATGCATGCCAGGGTGAGTTTGGGAGTGTCAGGGAAAAACAAGGGAGCAATAGTTTCAAATGCATGGAAATGAATGAATAAGAGTGTGTGACAGGGATTGTCAGTGAATTCTAGGTGCGCTAAGGAGATAGTGACAAGGTATGTTAGGTAAATCCAAGGAACACTAGAGTGCTAGGGAGACATGCCAAGATGCGCCAAGTCCTAGGGTGTGCCAATGTGTGTTAGGGAGTGCCATGAGAACACAAGGGATAACTAGTTCAAATTTCATGGAAATAAATAGATAAGAGTGTGTGATAGTGAGTGTCAGCAAGTTCCAATTGTGTTAAGGAGGGAGTGACAAGAATATATGCTAGGTAGTGCCAAGGCATGATAGAGTGTCAGGCATGTTAAGGAGTGGTAGGGTCTCTTAGGGGAGTGGAAAATCATGCCAAGGATTGTAGGAGATGATAATGTGTGCCATGTAGTGCCAATAGATTGTTATATGTACCAGATGTTATGGCATGTGAAGATGTAAACTACGTTGCTTACTTGTTTTATGGGCACTGTTGGATGTGAGCCTTGACTTGGTAACTTGTCAAGTGGGATGAGTTAATATTGAACATGAGAAGCCTAAGATGATTTATAGTCCATTAGGGGAACAAGGCATAGTCTAGTTGTAGTAAATGTAACTTTTTAAAGTTTTTGTAGTCGAGGCAGGACTTGGTTGGGTTCCTAAGTCTAAAAAAAATAATGGTAGTTATGAGAGAATGATAATTAAGGAGTGCCATGGCATGCCAAGGAATGAAAAGGCATGTTTACATATGCTATATAGTGTCAATGCATGTCAAGGAGTGTTTGGAAGTGTCAGGGAATCATAAGGGAGAACTAGGTCAAAGTGCATGGAAATTAATGAATAAGAGATTATGTCAGGTGGTGTCAATGAATTCTAGGTGTCCCATTGATGAAGTGTGTTAGGAGAATTTTATATTAGGACTTGTAGGAGGAAAGCCTACAATTGTGATAAGAGGATGGAAAAAGAAGATTGAGACAAAGGGAGACTTTGGTCTAGGCACAACACTATTTTTTCAATGACATGGTTGGGTTCCCAAGTCACAAAAAAAGTAAGGTTATCTATGAGGGCATGAAAACTAGGTAGTGCCAAGGTGTGTAGGGAATTTCAGGAAGTGCTAACACATGTCATAAAGTTCCAAGGAATGTTAGGCATGTCAATACATTCCAAGTGCTAAGGCATGCTAATGTGTGCTAGGTTCTAGAATGTGGCACCAACACATGCTAGGGATTGCCAAGGAAACACAAGGGAGGACTCGTTGTGCATGTGTGATAGGGAGTGTTAGCAAGTTATAGGTATGCTAAGGAGGGAGTGACAATGTATGATAAGCAGTGCCAATATGTCATGAAACCAGCTCAAGAAAAAGATAGAAAAGATAGATCAACGCCTTAGAATTCAGCCTCTTCGAGGGGGAAACCTCCTTTACATTACATAAATGAACAATTCTTGGATGATTCAAATGACAAAACCTCCTTTCTATATATAGGAGTCTAAGGAGTCACAATATAACCCAGCCGACCTAACAATAATAATATAAAGCCACAAAAAATAACAATAGAGGGATTATATGGGGCACAGTAATAACAATATGGGGATAATAGGGGCACAACAATATTAATAAGGGATACAACTGCAATAGTAATGGGGTAATCACTAGTATTATAGGGTCCTAACATGCCCCTCTCCTTCAAAAAAGTGTTGTCATCAACACTTGAGTACTTATGGATGCTTATGTATAAAATTCTCATCCTCCCATGTGGAATCTTCAGAAGATAAGTTCTTTGACTTAAAGAGATACTCTGAAATTAATCAATTTCATAGCTGTCGAGTTCTTGTTTCTATGACTGCTTTGAGTTCCAATATAATTTTTCCTTCCACGTCAAGTTCTGGTCATATTGTTTGAACTAGGAGCTTGTCGCCTATAGCCTTCTTTAAACATGAAACATGGAAACCTGGGTGCACTCGAGAAGCTGCAGGAAGCTCTAATTTGTATACCATTGTACCAATATTTTACAACACCTTGTATGGACCATAATGCTTTGGTGATAATTTATTATCCTTCTTAGCTTGCTTGAGGGACATTTGTTTATATGGTTGTCGCCATAGGAATAACCAATGACCTACATCAAAACCTCTTTTGATGTGATGTCGATCTACTTGTTGTTTCATTCTATTCTGTGCCAACACGAGGTTATCGTTTAAGAGTTGGAGGACTTGTTGTTGATGTTCGATGTGATGTTCCATTGTTTGAACCTTAGAATTTTCTCTTAAATATGATGTGATGGATGGTGGCCGATATCCATAAAGTGCCATAAATGGGGTCATTTTTGTTGTTTTATAGAAGGAAGGGTTATACCACCATTCAGCCAGAGGCAACCATTTAACCCATTGTGTCTGTTTATTAGATACAAAGCAACAAATATATCCTTCCAAACATTTCTTTACTATCTCAGTTTGGCCATCAGATTGAGGATGATAAGATGAGCTATGAGCTAACTGAGTAACAAGACAAGAAAATAATTCTGTCCAAAAATTTCCAGTGAAAATGGGATCTTTGTCACTTACAATAACCTTTGGGTTTCCATGTAGCTTTTGAATTGTTTCCATAAATGCAGTAGAAACTGTACTGGCTTTAAATGGATGTGATAATGCACAAAAGTGTGCATACTTGGTAAGTCTGTCAACTACCACCATGATGACACTCTTTCCCTCAAACTTGGGTAAACCTATGATAAAATCCATTGAAACCTCCTCCCAAAGTTGGCTTGGAATGGATAAAGGTTGTAATAGACCCGGTGTCTTAATTGTTTCAACTTTATTTTGCTAGCAAACCAAACATTCCGACACAAACTTTTGAATATCTGATTTAAGGCCCTCCCAAAAAAATTCCTTCTTAACCCTATGGTAAGTTTTTAAAAATCCCAAGCGCCCTCCTAAGGGAGAAGTGTGCAATTCCATAAGAATCGTTTGTTTTAGCTGGGAATTCTTACAGAGGTATAAGCAATCCTTGTACCATAACAAATCATTTTGCCAGCTAAATGTATCCGACGTACTGGAATCTTGTTGTAACTTTCGAATAAGTGCCCACACTTCTTTTTCATTCTTCCATTCCTCCCTTGCTTCATTTATCCAATCTGGTTGGATAATAGAAATGGGGCACAACAATGCTTCCACATCCTCATCCTTTCTTGAGAGTCCATCTGCCACCAAATTTTGCTTCCTTTTTTTGTAGATGGTTTCAAAGTCATAACCCAACATCTTTGTGACCCACTTTTGTTGCGCTTCAGAGGATAATCTTTGTTCTAAAAAGTATTTAAGGCTATCATGATTCGGCTTTACCTTGAAGTGTCTTCCCATTAGGTAGGGTCGCCATTTCTTAAGTGCATAGAGTATTGCCAACATTTCCTTCTCATAAATAGCTTTGTGTAAAAACTTTCCCTTGATTGGACGACTTTCAAAAGCAATGGGTCTTTCATCTTGCATTAAAACAACACCAATTTCCATTTCCTAAAGCATCACATTCCACAATAAAGGTTTTTGTGAAGTCTGGTGTAGCTAAGACAGGTGCTTGGCACATTGCCTCTTTAAGATGTTCGAAGGCCTTTGGTGCTTCCGGAGTCCATGAAAATGCATCTTTCTTCAATAATGTTGTTAGAGGTGCTGCTATTCTCCCATAATTCTTAACAAACTTGCGATAATACCCTGTCAACCCGAGAAATCCTCGCAGATGCTTTATGGATGTGGGAATTTTCCATTCCTTAATGGCTTTAATTTTGCTAGGGTCTACCTTAACTCCTTCATGAGATACAATATGACCCAAATATTCCACCTCCTGGACTCCAAAGAAACATTTGGATCTTTTTGCATATAATTGTTTCTCCTCCAATAGTTGTAGCAGCCTGTCAACATGTTCAACATGATCCTTCCAAGACTTGTTGTAGATTAGTATATCATCAAAAAATACTAACACAAATTTTCTAAGGAATGGTTTGAAAATTGAATTCATCAAACCTTGAAATGTTGAAGATGCATTGGTAAGGCCAAAAGGCATGACCAAAAATTCATAATGACCCTCATGAGTTCTAAATGTTGTTTTCGGAATGTCTTCAATCTTCATTCTGATTTGATGATACCCTGAACGAAGATCCAACTTGGTGAAGTCAATTGATCCATGCAATTCATCCAGTAATTCATCAATGA
>APFE031499736.1:696-12100 GCA_000404065.3 Pinus taeda
GACGCGATGGTTTTCGGTCCATGGTATTGGATGCTTCGGCATGTATAAATATGTATTGTAACATTGAAACGAACATAACAAAAAATCAAGCTGGTAGTCCCGGTTTTGGGATCCAGTGGGAAATCTCTGTGTATATGTGTTTTATGTGTTATGCTGTCACATTTTTATTTTTTCCTGTGATTTAGAATTCGTATGCAGGTAATTTCTGTACGGGGTTAAAAACTACAATTGAAATATATGAATGTGACAATAACACAACACATATGGGAAAACAATATACTATTTGTTTTAATATCAAAAGGAGAAAGTTTACAACAAAAAATTGGTAGCTAATATTTTAGATATCTCCCCAAGTTGAATTACCCTTCCTTGTCACAAATGTTACCCTAATGCATGGAAATGATACTCTTAGGTTCAAAGCAACAATATGAGGGTATGATTAGTCTCCAAAATGACACCCTAATGTTGTAGATGGTTGTATATTTATAGGGCAATGTAGTAGTTCATGGATTCTTATCCATTTACCATCTAGGTTTAAGATCCACTCTTAATGGGAGGATGAGCTCAAGGGATAACAAGTGAAATTTCTAAGGTAGGATCAGATAGGATTCAAAGTTATTATTCAAGGTAAATGGTTGTAACAACTCTTGGAAGCTTGTAGAAGAGGAAGCTTCAAGATTCCTTTTATTTTTCCTGAATTTCTAAAATCAATGCACCCCCAACAAGGGAAAACCTATTGTTGATTAGCGCTAGTGCAAAACTTGGCATCTTGCTACTGAACGAAGGTCTCTAATGGGACAGAGTGAGATGGGCCTTAAAAGAACTAAAATGTAGTTAGACCCAAAAACTCTGGGATTTGGAAGACTCATGCTTAGGAATTTGTATAGGAGTGATGACAAGGTGTTCATGGATGTTGATTGATCCAGCTTCTAGGCCTATTGACCAGATGCGACAAAATGGCCTATAATAGTTTACCCCATAATGCACAAATTTAGAAACAATGGCTCATGACTAAAGTGCTTTACCTTGTGACAACTTTAAATTAAGAAAAACTAGTTTCACTCATCATCTATTACAATACATTTTCATCATGATATTATTGTTGACGGAGGCATACCCATGCTGAGTGCATAAGCTAATAGTAGATGTACAATGATCAAGAAATTGAGTAGACAAATGACGATGTGTGAATCCATGATTATATGAATCTTCCTATAGTCATAGACATCATGCTTTGTAATCTCGAATTAATCTTGAAATCACAGCCCAGACGGATGGAACTAGATCTAGGGTCTTTTATCTCATTCACTTGATCACCCAATGTACGAGTCTAACCATGTGAATAAAGGAACTAGAGTTGAACATGGTCAACATCATCTGTTTACCAGTCAATGATGTAATATTCTAATAGACACGAGAGAAATAATTGATGATGTTAATGGCTCTCAAGGTATAGCAATACAATATGTATAGTCTGAATGAATCAGTTGAAGTCAAACACCACACAGAATCTGTCGGTGGAAGGCCAATGATGTAAACCTCTACCGAGAGCGAGGAAGCTTGACATTGATATATGCAAGTCCAAAGGTACTGAAGGAAGAGTTTCTAAGTGAACATCCTCGATAATGTGATGATGTCAATAGGAGGTGACCTATTGTGGGAGGGCATTGATGTATCCCCCATCAATGACATGAAACGAATATCATGATTTGATATAGAATGGAGTTGGTGTGGAACTATTTTAGGAATGGCAGACATGGAGTGAAGGATTAAGAGTATTGTATCAGATATCAACTGAATAACTTCTCTTGAACACATTGGTGACACTGAATGGAGTTGGAAGCATTGAACCAAAACCAAAAACAGAGGTTATGGAATGGTGTGATGAACCAAAAAAAAAAACAATATTTCCCAACCCAAAGACCATGGAGATGAAGTGGAAGAGTGTCGTGTTCAAGAGCGACTCATTGCCATAATAGGTGGAGTATTCCATTTTCCAAAGTTCCCCAACCAATTTTGGTTAGTACCTCTTTATTTTTTAACAATCTTGAGTAGGATAACATATCCTCGATCTGTAATTTCATCCTTAATATAAATACCTCTGAGTATCTTTAATGAACCCTAAGAAGGAGGGGTTTGGTCCTTTCTTGTTCGACGAGTTCATCACTGGTTAATGTTTTTACGAACCCATGGAAGGTTTAACTCTACATATTTTTCATGCCTAGACAATTTGAAAAAGATGCAAAAAAGAAAACTCCAAAGGTTCCTCTTCATATATAGTCCCTTAATTCTGAAAAGGAAGAAAACGATACTCAAGAGAACCTCTTAGTCATGTTCGACTAAGGTATTCTTTTTTTCTAAATATTCTATTTCATTTTTAGAAAGGGTTACACTTATAATGAGTATTTTTCATTTACTTTAACAAGGTCGAAAAGACAAGTGCTCGACAATGTTTTCATATCTTGGGAGTTTGAAAAGAGGTGAAAGAGGACTCTAGGCAGTTCCTTTCTTGTAGGTTTATAGAGCTTTAAAAAGTGATAAAATTATGCTCTCTAGTGAAAATGACCTGTTATAATGCAGACATCGTCAAATCAGTGAAACAATTGACGACCTACAAAAAACACCACCAAAAAATTGAAAATTTCTTTTTCATGATTAAACAAAATCATATTTAGGTCAAAACATTAAAAATTTAATACAATAGGGATAAAAATGACCATAAAATAGGAAAAAAGTAACTCATTTTTACCATTTCACATTTTACCTCCTAGATAGTGATTTCTAAGTCTTTTTTCCCCAATCCTCTATAACCGATTGTGTCTGATCTAGTGAATCATTTCAAGCATTTTCACTTCCATGTAGGAGTTATAACCTTTCTCTTTCCTTTTATGGTTCCACTTTGTGAGTTCATGCAAAATGTTCTAGTTCTTTAGGGCCACAGGGACATAATTCCTTGCACTAGGTCCAACACACCCCCAGAAGGTCGAAAGGTACACTAAACAAGATAAAAATACACTAGGTAGAGCACTGCAATGCACTGACTACCCTTAGGAGGATGCATTAAGCACAATTCGCAGTCCTTTTTTCTTCTTTTCCTTAAAATTTCTCTAGTTTTTTGCATGAAATTTGTCCTAATGATCCTCCCTGTGATGTTTTAGGTGTCTTCTAGAACAAAATGGATTTAATATTGAGGTAAAGAGAACATGAGGAACAATTTTTGACTACACATAATGATCCTATGGCAATCTAGGCTTTAAGAGATGGTGGACTCTTAAAATTATTTTGGCTTCCTCATATGAGGTAGAAAATGGAATTATTGAAGTATCTTATCTGTGCATGGGATGTTCAAGCACAAACATTTAGACTTAGTGCACATATGTTGGAAATATGTTAGAATATGTTCAATCTCCTCTCTTTTCCTTACTCCAAATACAGATATACATAGATGCAATACAATTCCCTCATATATAGTGATGGGTTGCCTTCCAGGGTAAAAAACCCTAAATTAAACATAACTTCTACCATCAGATCATCCACCTAATGAATAGCCCAAATTGACTAGAAATTACTATATTTTTACAAGGCAATTTTACATCTATTTTTAGCTTCGGGGGCACTACCCACAAACCCCCACTGGGGGACTACTGGCCCCCGGACCCCCCAGGTGGGGGATATTAGCCCCCCCAGACCCCTGTGGGGGGAGAAGTCCCGCCACCCCACCCCCCCCACACACCCGCACATGGAGTGGCGTACAATGTTCTTGGGGTATACATTCTGCTGAAACCTTTGAATACAGAAGATAATCAGGCTCCACACCTAACAATCTCCCACTTGGAGACTAATTATAGAGACTCCACCATTGCTTCATTTGCTAGACAACTACTCCACTTTGGACCTAGTTGTTTCTCATCTTCTTCATCATACTTGAAGACTAATTGAAACTAAGCAGATTGTTAGTTTCTCCCTGGTTACAACTTTTGTTAACATATCTGCAGGATTCTGGCTAGTGTGTATCTTTTCCAGCGTCAATTGTCCATCTTCCAATGTTGATCGTATGAAATGGTACTTGAGATGTATATGTTTAGTCTTGGAATGAAATGCAAAGTTCTTTGCGATATGTATGGCACTCTAGCTGTCGTTGTATAACCTACCCAACTCTATCTTTTTACCCAATTCATCCAGAATTCTTTGTAACCAAATAATTTCTTTACTAGCCTCTCTAACAGTAACATACTCTGCTTCTATTGTTGAAAGTGCAACAACATTTTGGATTTTTCAAACCCAACTGACATTTGTTCCACCTACAGTAAATACATATCTTGTAGTGCTCCTGTAGAGGTTAAAGCACTAACAGAATTAGAAATACCATTGCATAAATACAATGTACCAACCTTTCCTCCTTTCGCTATTAACAAGGATCCTTTAGTGACCTTCCAAGTTTTATCTGTGAAAGTACTTATGCAACATTCACCTTCCAACTACCCTATTGAAATAAGATTTTTCTTCAGATCTAGAACATGCCTTACCTCCCTCAACAACCTTTGATTTCCATTTTGTTGTTTTATGAAAGTTGTACCCATTCCAGTAATTTTATAGGGTTTATCATCACCCAATCGAACCTGCCCAAAATCTCCTTAAACATAATCATGAAAATGTTTCTTATCAGGTGTGGCATGGAATGAGGCCCCTAAATCTACCACCCAGGAATCAATAATATTGTCTAATGAAAGAATGAAAGCATCTTGCAACACATCACCTATTACATTTGCTTCATGATTAGTTTCTTACTGTGCGTCTCCTTCTTTTCCCTTTTGGGACTTCCAATATTACTTCAAGTGTCCTTTCTTCCCACATTTCTAGCACACTATCCCCGATCTGGACTTGGATCTGCCTTTTCCTGATTACTATGATATCCTGGGCTCTTTCCTCTCTCAATTTTTCTTCCCCTAGTCTCTACAGTCAAAGCATTTCCTGATGTCTCACTGCAGCTTTTCCATCGCATTTCCTCGCTAAGGATTGCACCGACAACATCATAAAACTTTAAAGTACTATATCCAGAGACAGAGTTACTAATGGCCATAACTAAACCATTCCAACTTTTTGGCAATGAGCACAGAAATAACAAAGCCTTAACTTCATCATCAAAAGTTACCCCTACAAATCTTAACTGGATGGTAACTATAATAAATTCATTTAAATGATCAGCAATAGATCCACCTTTTGAAATTTTCATATTAAATAAACACTTCATAAGAAATACCTTATTTGAAGCAGAGGGTTTTTCATATAGTTTGGCCAATGTCGACATTAAACCCTCTGTCGTTGTTTCCTTTGAAATATTAAACACTATCGACACTGCTAGGCACAACCATACTGTTCCAAGTGCCTTTCTGTCGAGAATATCCCATTCTGTGTCTGTCATACTTGTCGGTTTCTTTGCCTTTCTGCTTAATGGTTGGTACAGATCTCTATGATATAGATAATCTTCCATCTGCATCTTCCATATCTATTAGTTTTGGCCATTAAATTTTTTGACCCTAAACCTACCATATTCCGCCATTGCTCCCACTCAAACCAGGAACCCTTCTCTCGTACGAGTTTATCAGCCAAATAAATTGTCGGCTTTGATACCAGTTATTAGAAAATTATGTATTATAAAGTAATGGAACACGTAAAATATTGTAGAAATATAAACACAGAAAATGCATAAAACAAGAGAGACACAGATATACATGGTTCACCCAGTTTGGGCTACGTCCACTTAAAAACAGCCAGTCCTTCCTTTTATATTATCCAGCAAACTGAAGAGATACAACCTGTAACAGATCTGCTGCAGTTCCCTCTTCCCTCTCAATCTCCTCTCTCTTCCTCACTCAAAATACAGATCTACATAGATGCAATATAATTCCCTCATATATAGCGAGGCGTTGCCTTCTAGGGCAAAAACCCTAAATTAAACATAACTTCTACTGTCAGATCTCCACCTAATGAACGACACAGACTGACTACGAAATTACAACATTTTACAAGGCAATTTCACATCTATTTTAGCTTCGGGGGCACTGCCCTTGATCCCCCTGCCAAGGTACGGCTCCCAAAGGTCGCAGCCAGCCCCCCACAAACCCCCCCTGCAGTGTTTTACGGGTGGCGTTTCCGCCCCATTACGAACTGGGGTCCAATGCAGAGATACCTTTGAATACGGAAGATAATCAGGCTACACACCCAACATGGTGGGATTATGAGCTCGAAGGAATTGTCACCAACGACCTTGGTGATGGTGTATGGCCCATATCGAAGCAAATGAAGCTTGTAGTGGGGTCTAGCAAGCCGCTCCCTCTGCGAATGTAAACAAACATTGTCACCCACCATGAACTTGTCTAGCACTCAATGTTCATCATGGCACTACTTGTACTTAGCATTGGCTATGTCTAATATATCATGGACCTATTGGCAGATGTGTTGAATGTGCTCAATGAAGATGTTAGTCCTTTCAACTTTGGACTGAACGTGAGTTGAATCTACCTGAGTGGTTGCAAATGGTATCGCCACATCAATGGGTAATAATGGATGAAATTCCAGCCCTACCTTAAAAGGGTTGTGGCCTGTTGAGTTGTGGAGAGCTATGTTGTAGCTGTGTTAGACATAAGGGAGACTTTCATCCCACATACGTGGATGCTTCAAGTTGTACATGCGCAGAATGTGTACGATCATCCTGTTAACAACCTTTGTTTGGCCATCATTTTGGGGATGGAAATCCATGCACTTAGTAAGTTTTGTATCCACCATTGACTAGACACTTGACCAAAATGCACTCAGGAATTTGTTGTCCTGATCTGAGACAATGGAATGTGGGATCCCAAAGTGTACCCACACTCGCTCAAAGAATAGCTTAGCGGTGGCCTCTGCTATGATACTCTTCTTATAAGCCTCCATGATGGCCATCTTAGAGAATATGTCGATAACCACGAAAATGTAATTGTCATTGTGCCTAGTATAAGGAAGGCTCGAAATGTAATTCATGGAGATAGATTCCCAAGGCTGGCTTGGACTAGGTAGAGGAGAATACAGACCCTGCTTCTTGATGGTTGGTTTGGAAATGGCACAGGCGGTGCAGGATCTAATATACTTCCCAGCATATTGACGAATTTTCGGCCAATAAAAATACTTCTGTAATACCACCACTATTTCTTCTACTCTAAAATGTCAAGCGACCCGACTGTAGTGCGCCTCCCAAATCATCCCAACACGCTCACTTGAAGGAACACAGATGTGTCCCAAGTGGCATAACAGTGCATCCTGAAGGTGAAAATTTGGAACTTGCTTCCTTTCCAGGAGTTTCTAGTATATGTTGTCGAATTCTATATCTCTCTTGTAAATATGCGGCCACCCCGATGTCTCATGCCCATTGATCCAAATGGATCCTAGAAAAACCTCTAAGTCTTCAACATTCAAAACTATTGCAAAAGAAGAACCTGTTAAAAAGTCAGATTACACTATTGGGAGGTAAAAACATGAAGAAATAGTGGAAAAATAGAGTATCAGAGGCTTAAAGCAACTTTACATTGGAGCCGTCGGATCTGGCCGATCAACGGTCCAGATCAGATCAAAAAATCACAACCGGCGGTGGTAAAGGGAGGCTATTGGCAGAGACCACATGGAAAACGTGACAACGATCAGTGGGGTCAACGAAGACTGTGGATCAAGCGCGCAGATCGACAGCCCAAGTTGAATCGCGATATTGCAATAGGCAATTACAGAGGAGTGCTTATAAACAGCCCATGGGTATGTGTGATATGCGATTGCGATCAATCGCATCACAACATCGCATTATAGCATTTCAATGGAGCGGGGACGATAATAACTATGACTGCGATAGCTGGACCCGATAAAACTATGAACGATATTTGATAATAGTTCGGAAACAGGGCTTTTTCAATGTAAATCATATTTTCGTTAAACAAAATAAAATGTGTCGATGTGATGAAATCGGACTTGAAAGGGTTCGTTAATGCAAATATATATTGTTTCAAGTCTGATATGAGCGAGATTTCATATTTTAATATATAAAAGGGAAATCATGATACAAGCGGGATTTCGGGCGGGCCAAAGGGGGTAAGTGGTTTGGGCCGGGCTTCGCCCTATCCTATGCACTGGCTGCCACGTGTCCAGGCTAAGGAGAGAGAAAACCATGCTTATCGGGCGGTTAACCCCTGTATGAAAGAGCTGCCCAAAATGAACCGCAGCTGTTGGATCCAGATCTTCTAGATCAATGGTGGAGATGCGATGCGATTAAAAGGCGGACCTGATAGGAGTTATAAGGTGGGATTCATATTATTTCAAATCCGATAAACAGTAGTTTGGCGATTTTTCATAGTTTTTAGTGTATTTCTCTGTGAACACAAAGAACGCTATTTCTGGGGATTTCAAAGGCCCGATGACCCATTCCCTTACAGAACAGGTGGCCACCATCCCTGAAAGTGTTTAGCAATGATTACTAATGCTCAGAGGGGGATTTGAGCGGACAGAGATAGGGAAGCCAGAGAGCCCGAGAAGAAGAAACGAACAAACAACACCGATTGGCTTTAAAGCCACAGACTAACAGAAAACAGAGCAGGTAGTGTTGAGACAGAGCAGAGACAGAGATAGAGAGAGATAGAAAGAGTTTATGTATTCAGAGAGGCTTGAGGGGTTCAAGCAAAACTCTTGATGTTGTATCTGTCGTGTTGAGATTCAAATTGAGCTCATACTTTGTAAAATGTTGCTTCTGAAGACATAATAGAGAGGTCACCATTGAAGGCTAGACGAGGAGACGTAGGCCAGGAGTGTTGGGTGAACTCCTTATTAAACTTGTTGTATTTATGTGTGTTATCTATTATGTTCTTTAACTGCTTCCTTGTCTATGTATTTCGCAATCTTATCGATCCATTGCACAAGTAACATAGGCATATCCATGCACATGAGTCTGTAATACCTTAATAATTGTCTAAGATATTGTCATCAGATCAAGTGGTATCAAAGCTTTAGGTTTGCTAAGGTCAGACAAGCTTGTGCTGGATTGTTGAATTCTAACTACGTCAAAGCTCAAATTAGGAGAATGAGAACTTGTTAGGGCTAATCCAAGAGTCTATCCTAGGAGGGAAATGGCAGAACAAGTCTCATCTTAATCAAACTCTCAATTCATGGACAATTTCATGACCATGAGAGACATGGTGGAAAAGATGTATAGAGAATTTAAGAAAGGTAGAGCTGAAAGCAATTCAGCATCTCAAATAGAAAAAGGAATAGAGGAACCTCTTCTAGGTGGCCATTCACAAGGCAAAGGGAAAAGGGAAGAGCCTCCTCCATTAACACCTCCTTCTAGCCCTGAAAATAAAAAGAAGAAAACATCTTTGATTAAATTAGATGTAAAATTTGATTTGCCAATATATGATGGAGAATTGAATGAAAAAAGTCTAGATAACTAGATTAGACAAATTGATGAATATTGTAGGGTGCAGAACATCGATTCAGAAAGGAGAAAGATTCAGCTGGCCAGCCTTCGCCTTGGAGGAATTGCCCTAGTGTGGCGGGAAGGCAGGACACAAGCTGATTTGAAGAAGCATGGTAAAATTCTTTCTACCTAGAGTGAATTTATTTCTGCCATTAAAAAACAATTCTATCCACTAGCTTATATGTAGCAAGCAATGATGAGTTGGAAAACTCTTGGCCAATTAGAGGGGCAAAGTCTACAAAGTTATACCTAGGAATTTAGAAAAAGAGCTTTAATTCTAGGCATTTCTCTAGACTCACCTGAAATTTTGTTGAAGTATATAGGTGGTCTACACAACTATTTGGGGCACACCATTCTCATGTTTAACCCTTGTAGCATAGATGAGGTATTAGTTTAGGCTACACATCTAGAGGCTAGAGGGAAGAATGTGAACCCAGAGATTGGAGGATCATCAAAACCCACTAGAAGCAAGAATAATGAAAAGAAGAAGCAAAAATGGAAGGAGAGGAAGACAAACATTGTACAGAAAGACAAAACTTCATGCACTCACTGCAAGAAGGATGGACATGATGATGAACACTGCTGGTCTTTGCATCCGAAGCTGAAACCCAAGAAGTTCGGTGGTAAGAAGAAGAAGATTGCTGCTACTATTCAGAAAGATTTGGGATCAAACTCAGGTGATGAAACAATAGTCATAGCCATAGGTCTAAAAGGTAAAAATTCTGAAGCATCTACTAGTAATTCTACACAATCTATTGATAATGAAGAAAATGAGAGGAAAAGACATGAGCTTTTTCATATTAGAGTTATTTCCAAGCATCAAAAGATTGATACTTTATTTGATAGTGGTTCACAAGTAAACTTGATTTCTGAATCAATTGTAAAGAAGTTGGAACTACTAACCACACCTCACAAGAAGCCATATCCATTAGGTTGGGTATGCGATAAAGCAAAGCTACAAGTGACTAGACAATGTAAACTTAGGTTTGCTTTTGGGTCAGCATTTGTAGATGAGGTTGAGTTAGACATAGTTCCATTGGATATATGTGGAATTGTTTTAGGGAGTCCTGACTTCTATGATAGAAAAGCTATTTTCTGTAGAGCTGAAAATAAGTATCAACTCACAAAAGATGGAATAGAATATATTGTAAGAGCTCATCAACTCAAAAATAATTATACTCTCATAAACTCAGGGAAGATGAAAAGAATTGTAAATTCATGCAAGAAATTTTTACTAATGGTTGTAAAGGAAAAGAATCATGATAAAACCAATGTATTTGAGGGTTGTGATGCTAAACAAAAAGCTGATTTAGAAAACGCTGTTTCAGAATATGATATCCTATTTCAAGAACCTAAAGTTCTGCCACCCAAAAGGGAAATTGTACATGATATTCATTTGCAGCAAGATGCTCCATTGCCTAACATAGGAATGTACATGTTATTCGCTTTAGAGAATGTAGAGATCAAGAAGCAGGTACAAGAGCTACTCGAGAAAGGGTTCATAAGGCCAAGCACATCACCATGTGGATCTCCAATTGTGTTGGTGACAAAGAAAGATGGTTCATGGAGGATATGCATTGATTACAAAGCGCTAAATAAAATAACGATCAAGAATCCGTATCCTCTTCCTCGCATTGATGATCTATTGGATCAGTTGAAAGAAGTTTACTTTTCCAAGTTGGACTTGCGTAGTGGCTACCATAAAGTTATAGCAGAACAAGACGCATGGAAGACTTCTTTCAAAACAAAGCAAGCGCTATATGAATGGCTAGTTATGCCTTTTGGCTTAACTAATGCTCCTGCCACTTTCATGAGAGTTATGAATGATGTACTCAAGCCTTTTATTGATGATTTTGTAATTGTATATTTAGATGACATTTTTGTTTTTAGTAAAACATGGGAAGAACATTTGAA
>APFE031499743.1:0-15023 GCA_000404065.3 Pinus taeda
AGAGCTCTCATGGCGACCGTTAGGGTTTAACAGTTCGTTCTAGTTTCAGGCTCAGCCTATGGTTTTCTCAGCCGCAGTTGACCAGCTCTTATGCTGGTGTCTGTGAACACCATCGCGGTTGATTTTTTCAAGGAACTAAGACGCTCGCGGGGCTGGAAGCTGTCTTCTCACGCCTCGAAGCCCTGCTTCGACAGGGTCAAGTGCTGACCAACAACATGGAAGCGGAGGGGTCCAGTGGGGCCCCTACTTTCAAGCAAATAGTCATGAAAAAATAGAAAAATGAGAGAAAGGAAGGGGTCAGGATCTCCGGGCTGGACAACAACAAGCAACCTGGCAGAGGAAATAAGGATCAACCTCAAGGGAACACTGACAAGACAAAAGAAACAACGCAGAGCACAGGCCCAGATACTGATAACCTGACAGGAGCTAAAGACAAAACTCCTTTAATAATCAACTCTTCAGAAAACGAGAAACGACAAGGGGATGATGAAAGGAAGAAAATATGGGACAGACAAGGCAGGCCAGAAAAGGAGGGGGAACCCAATTCAAACCCCAACACACTCTCCTCAACCAGTGGAGCCTGCAAACCGAAAAAGACCAATAACTTACGGGTAGTTATCACTGACCCAGAGATTCAAGCTTACAGGGAGCATATGACAGAACGAGCCATCATCTACAAATTTATGGGTATTTGGCCGTCTGAAAAAGCTCTTTGTCATTGGATAAAACTGCATTGGAAACCTCGAGGAGATGTTAAACTTCACCTTGGAGCCAAATGCTTTTTCACTGTAGTATTCTCCAACCTCGAAGACAAGGACAGAATTTTTGAAGGTGGCCCTTATTTCATGGCTTCAGCAGGTCTGTATATGAGACCTTGGAAGCCAAATTTTACCCCGGAGAAGGAGTCTTTCACCTAACTCCCAGTCTGGATTCGCTTATTCTCTCTTCCAATAGACTATTGGGGTCTGAATGCACTGAAACAAATTGGTGACAAGTTAGGCACATTCATCAAAGCCTCTAAAGCGACTCTCCAGAAACGATACACATCTTATGCCCGGATTTGCGTTGAAATGGATGTCTTTGGGGCACTACACGAAGGACTATGGCTGGAATACAGGGACGAGGAATACTTTCAGGATATAGATTATGAGCAGATTCCCTTTCGCTGCCGAAAATGCCATGAACATGGGCATCTGTTAAGGGATTGCCCAAAGATCAAGAAGGAGCAAGAAACCGAATCAGCTCAAGCCCACAAAGATACAGAAGTCTTCATCAAACCCAAATCCAAACACAGAGCAAACAGACGAAAGAATATCAGAGGAAACGTGGAAAGAAACATCCATAACAACCCGTTTGTGCTCCTAGACCCTGAAACTGACTCAGAGGATAAGCACAAAGCCCCAACTTCAGGAGCAGAGAATGAAGAAAAAGAAACACCCACAGGGAAAGACACGCATGAGGAGAACTTCAATAATGAGGTTCAAATGCAGGAAAGAACAGAGGACACTAAGGAAGAAACTGATATGTTAACCAGTGATGGCGGCAGCGAAGAACAAGATTGGGAGAATGCGTTAGCAAGAGAAGGTTTGAACTTACCAGCAATAGCTGAAAACTGGAAAGCCAGAGGGATAGAAAACGCGTCGGAGGAAGAAGTCAGAATAGTAAATGACCTCTTCATAGCAAGGCAGAGAGCAGTACTAGAAAGGCAGAACAGGAAGCTAGGTGTGGCGAAAGGCAACAGTTCACAGTCAAAAAGTCCCCTGTGGAAAACATCCAGTTCCAAACAAAAGAAGGGAAGAGGTCGGAAAACAAGTGGTGAAGCACTACAAGAGTTAGGCATGATTATGATAAACTCAGGGAAGATGAAGGCACTCACCGCCTTCCAGTACTTCCAATAAAACTCAGTTTTCTATGAAGATAATCTCGTGGAATGCCAGAGGGCTCAACAGCCAGGCAAAATACAGGATTTTAAAGAGAAAGGTCCAAAATCATAAACCAGAAATCATGTTTTTACAGGAAACTAAATGTAGCAGCCCCAATATCAACAATCTATGCAGAAAACTGGGAAGCCATATGGAAGTCCTAGAAAATGAAAGTCAAGGAAGAGAAGGAGGCCTCGCAACCATGTGGGATTCAAGGGAAATCCAGATGCTATCGGTGGAAGCCAGAAAGCACTTCATGGCGGTCGAATTCCAACCCATAGGTAATTCTGGTTCCTTCCTCTGTGTCAATATTTATAGTCCTCAGAAACTAGAAGATAAGATATCATTTTTAGAAGCTCTATCTAAAATTATCAGAAGGTATCCAAGATCAAAGTGCATTCTGGGGGGTGACTTCAATATGATAACTACCCTGTTGGAAAAAAAAGGAGGTCTAAGAAAACTAAACAGAGATGCGGAAGCCTTCGCAAACTTCATTGAGACTGCCAAACTTGTTGATGTCTACCCCAAGAGTGGCTCCTTCACTTGGAACAATCGAAGGGGAGGTGACAAGCTAATAGCCTCCCGCCTGGATAGATTCTTAATCTCAGAAAGCATCATAATGGATGGCATCACAGTAGAATCAGATATCCTTCCCAGTGGGGGGTCGGATCACTGGCCAATCTCGCTCATTGTTGAAGTTTCAGGAACCCCTAGGAATAAACCCTTCAGGTTTGAAAATTTCTGGTTAGACCACCCCAACTTCCTTGAAATGGTAAAGAAATGGTGGTCGGAACCTTTGGAGATTAGTGGATCCAAAATGTTTAATCTTCAAAAGAAGTTAAAAATAACCAAACAAAAAATAAAAGATTGGAACAAAACAGTCTTCGGTAACATTCTCCAGGAGAAGATAATTCTCGAGAACAAACTGGAACAGATCCACAGAGAAGGTGCAGCAGGAAACCTCAGTGCCGAGGCTTTGGAGCAGGAAAAAACTCTCTCGCAGCAATGGCACAAGCGCTGCTCTCAAGAAGAGACTCTATGGAGACAGAAATCAAGAATTCAATGGTTAAAAGAAGGAGAGCTGAATACTAAATTTTTCCACAGATCGGCGCTAGACCACAGAAGCAGTAATCAAATTCTCGAACTGAAAAACAATACAGGGGAGATCCTAAAAAGCCACAACGACATATCAACGCTGCTCTCGGATCACTTCAAATCGATTGCTCAGGAACCTCACATAAACAGAGAGGAGGCCATTAATGAACTAATAGCAGCCATCCCGAAGACTATAACTGCAGATCAGAACTGGGCTCTGTGTAGGGAAGTCTCCTTGGAAGAAATAGAGGAAGCAATCAGGAGTATGCCCAACGATAAAGCTCCAGGTCCAGATGGGTTCACCATCAATTTCTACAAAGCCTGCTGGAGTATTGTTAAACAGGATGTGTGGGAGGTGGTGGAAGACTCCAGAAGTTCGGGAACCATTCTAAAATCCCTCAAATCCACCTTTCTTGCACTCATACCAAAAGTGGAAGAAGCCAAAACTCCTGATAAATTTAGACCTATTGCGTTATGTAATGTAATATACAAGATTATATCAAAAGTTATAGCCAGCAGATTGAAGTCGATTCTCCCGGGAATAATCTCAGAAGAGCAATTGGGATATGTGGAGGGCAGGGAAATTCTCGACAACATCCTATTAGAACAGGAGATGATTCACTCCCTACATTCAAGGAAAGAGGCAGGCATGCTCATGCAATTGGATCTCTCAAAGGCTTATGACAAAGTCAGCTGGAAATACCTCGAAGCTGTTCTAAAAGCTTTTGGCTTTTGCAGGACTTGGATCAAGTGGATCATGGCTCTAATCAAATCTCCAAGATATTCCATCCTTGTCAACGGAGCTCCCTCTACACCTTTTGCTCCTTCCAGAGGAATCAGGCAAGGAGATCCCTTATCCCCTTTTCTCTTCATCATCCTAATGGAAGGCCTCAGTCGAACCATAGCCAAGAAGAAAGCGGAAGGAAAAATAAAAGGTCTTCAGCCTATAAGATCGCTTCCGGCCACCACACATCAACAGTTTGTCGACGACACCATGTTACATGGAACTCCTACGGTGAAGGAGGCGGTTGCTTACAGGGATACCCTAGATCTCTTCAGCCAGGCCTCTGGTATGGAAATTAATTTCTCTAAATCAACTATTTTCTTTTTCAACACCCACCCGGCTGTTCAATCTCACTTAGCCCAGCTTTTAGGATTCAGGATTGGCTCCCTGCCTTCGAAATACTTGGGAGCTCCCCTGACTCTTGGACCCTGGAAGAAAGAGCATTAGGAGAAAATTCTAGCCAACTTGAAGAAAAGATGTTCACACTGGACGAACAGAGCTCTTAATTTAGCGGGTAGACTCATCCTAACCAAAGCCGTCCTTCAGGCCATTCCGCAATATCTTCTCTCAATGCTCCCTGCTCCCAAAGGTATTCTGCAACAAATAAGAAATATCCAGCGATCTTTCCTTTGGAGCGGTAATGGTGATAAGAAAAAGTGGGCTCTAGTTCCCTGGGACAAACTCTGCATGCCGAAATCAAGGGGGGGACTGAATCTAGTTGATCCAGGGGTGGTCAACCGAACATGTGGAGCTAAATTATGGTGGAAATGGATTGAAAACCATACCTTACCATGGGCTAGGCATTGGAAAGAAAAATATGTTCCGAATTGTGACACTCAGGAACTCATCAGACTACAGGAAACCCCGGAAGGCTCACCCATATGGAATCATGCCAAACGAAACAAGAATCTAGTTCAGGATCACAGCTTTTGGGAAATTCGTAATGGCAGGCTAGCTCTGTTCTGGGAAGATGCCTGGCAACAGCTACCCAAACTCGACTCTCCAGAATTAACAACCATAAAGCAAACTTATCAAGCTCAGGGCAAATACAAAGTCAACCATTACTGGCATCAGCACAGCACAGAAGATAATTGGAGGGACTGGATAAACTTTAATCCTGAGAACACAGAGGTCAACAATCATACAGCTCAACATTTCAATGAGCGCATCCTAAAAAGAAAGATCAGGAAAACTGAAGAGGATGACAAACTCAGGTGGGGTCTCAAGGGAAATGGCAATTTCTCACTGAAAGAAGCCAGAAATATATTAGAAAAGGAAGAACAGGGAGAGATCCTGCCTTGGTGCAGCAAAGTTTGGGATAGTCTTCTATGGCCCAAGATCAGAACCTTCCTCTGGCTTCTGATGAGAAATAAAACCCTAACTTGGGACAATCTGTGCAAGAAAGGTTTTGAGGGACCCTCTCGGTGCCCTATGTGTCTGGAGGAATTGGAATCACTGAACCATCTTTTCAATACCTGTGAATGGGCCTCTCAATTATGGTGCTGGATGGAAGGGATCCTCAGCAGTTCGGACCGACAGATAGATTCAATTCACAGCACTATTCTGAATTGGAGAACAGATTTCTCTGGTACAGAAAGAGTCAATAGTATATGGAAATCGGCACCAGGGTTTCTACTATGGTCTATATGGAAGGAGCGTAACCGAAGAATTTTCCAAGATGAATACAGGAACATGAATTTCTCTAAACACAACATAATTACCAACATCCAGCAGTTAATTCAAACCAAATGCAGAGTGGAAAGCAATGAAAAGCCTACAGCACTGGACTTACGTATTTTAAAAAGCTTCCGGCTGGAGGGAACCATCAGTCACATTGTTCCACAACACAGAATTCAACCACCCTCACAAAGCGATAAATGGCAATGCCCACCGGATGGTGGTCTCAAACTGAATTTTGATGGAGCGTCGCGCGGCAACCCTGGCATGGCTGGTATCGGAGGTGTTTTATGTAATCAGCGTGGAGATATACTGCATATTTACTACAAAGCGCTTGGGGAAAGCACTAACAACGAAATGGAATTTGCAGCCCTGGAACATGGTCTTAGAACTGCGAATTCTCGAGGCCTCCGTAACCTAATTGTGGAAGGAGACTCCTCTCTGGTCATTTCCACAGCTCAAAAATTGCAGTGGGGGATAAAAGCAAACAAGGCCATTAAGCACTGGAGGTTAGCCAAAGTAACTGAAAGCATTGCAGAACTCATGGAGGGCATGCAGGGTCTAGTCTTCCAGGCGATCCGACGTCGAGCAAACAGGTTGGCGGATTACTTGGCGAACTGTGGAGTAGACAGTCAGGGAAGAGGATGGGACAGCTGTTGGGAGGAGGTGAACTGTCCGAATTTGAAAAACCGATGTACACAGTTGGCGCAACAAGACGTGACCAACACCGACCGGGCCTGACCGGCAACGGTTTTTCTAACCTGCTCCGCCAAACGGAAAACTGGAGCAACAAATAGGTAAATCATCACAAGTGCGGGACGATTGGACAGATGAAGCGGCGGTCGTTAGTGCGGGGCAGAACCAAGCATGGGAACCATCAACAGGGTTCATGCTTCGAGGTGATCCGCAAGAACCGTTTGGGAAGAAAGGACAGTCACCTCAAGCATAAGAGAAAGGCAATCATAAATTCTTATGCGCCTGTAGGTAAAGATTATGAGAAACGTGTGAACACCCTCAACATTAATTGCAACAGTACCACTTCTCTCGTCCGTAAGGAAGGCCATTCTCTGGAGAATTCCATGGCTTCAGGCTATTTGACCAGGGGGTCGGACGCGGTTTCCACCACCTCAACCCTTAGTTTAGCCAGCACCAACAGCAAGCCAGTTAGTGAAAGGTTCTGTCGTAAGTGGTTTCATAAGTATAGTATGGATGCGCCTAGCTGTAGATGCGCGGCGGCCAACCAGGAACATGTATGTTACTCGAGCCTCAACAAGAAGCAAACGAAAATCGCTGAGTTGGAGGCTAAAGTTAAACAGGAAGAAGGTAGCAAGCAGAAGGGAGCAGCAGCGGAGGAAGTTGATTGGTTGTGTGACCCGGGGACACCAGCTAAAAGAGCAACGCAGTTCACGCGCACTAAGGCGGAAAGTTGGAGGATAAAAACTCTCCTGGCGAAAGCCTTGGAAATGAAGGAAGCTGACAAGCAGAACATTGAGAAGGAGCACCCTGCCCCAGATAATCAACCTGGTAATCCTTCCGCCAGCCAGGAGTCCTTGGACCGTAGAATCTCGGCTGTTCAGGAAGGGGTGGAGATGGTCAACAAGAAGGTCACCCTGCTCATCAGGTTGCTCAGGCAAACTATCAGCCCGGACCCCTTGGTGCAGGAGCAAAAGGTGAAGGAGGCCCAGAATTTCCAGTCCATGCAGGAGCTGCAAGACAAAGTTGACAAACATTTCCTCGACATGGGTCTGGACATTGCTAGCAGGATGGGTGGCTTCCCGCGTCCGAGTGGGCTCCCTTAGACCCTAGTCTCTCGTGGCTCAGTTTTGGCTCCCTCGGCTTCCAGCCCGTCCTTCTGGTCTGTCTCGTGTCTTTCTGTGTTATGTGTCGAATTCGGGTCTATGTTTAGTCTTTACGTCTAGGCCTTATAAGTGCTTCAGATTAAACTGCCATTTTTGACAGCTTTTTGACGCTCTCTCTATGCTCTTAAATCAACCGCCCTGCGTGGTGAGCTTTCCAGTTTTGATAAAGCCGCTTGTTGGTTTCTTTTGTTTATGGCAGCTCGCTTTCAATGCTTGTGCACTGCAAGGCTGTAATGGTTAACTCTGGTTTCTGTCTGCCTATGCAGAATCTATGTAAACTATTTTCCTTTTTTTAATACAAACATATCTGACTTACAAAAAAAAGATAAAGGGGGTGACCCATTAATCCCCAAGCAAATAACCCGTGGTGCTCCCAAGTGACTGTGGGAGCACAAATAATGTCCTCATGGGTCTCCAACTGAATCGAACAAGTATGTGCTCCATCTGTAATGGCAGGAATGATGATGCAAGCCCTCCCTTGTCTCCCTAAGTGAGACAAAACCCCAACTAGGCCCGGGATCAACTGCCAAGGGTGCAGTGCAAGTGTGTAGCCGACTGGGCAATGTGGTCCAAGAGCATCATCATCATCGAATAACAGGGACATTAGCAAGCAATAGATGGTGCTAAAGGATCCCATGGCGTGGCTATCTGCTCTGTACTACAGTGAAGGCCCATGGCTCTCAACGCTCACCCTACAAGTGCCATGAAGACCCTCTGGAGGGCTTGGATCTCGTATAGAGGGGCCAAACCCCAAGATGAAAACCCACCAACAATCCTGTATAAGACCCAAAGTGTCTCCTCACCTTCCAATACAACAATTCATTAGTGCAATAGAGTAAATAAGCTTACAAATCAGGGGTACAAGTGGACACTTCATAGTGGCATGCCCTTCCATAATGGGCTTTAGAATATACAGGTGTTCCTAGGCTCAAGAAGGGGATTAATATAGGATCCTATTGGGCGGTTTCAACCTCGAAGAGCATGACAGGTCCATGGTACATTCGTCTAATGGCATGTGTCATGTGAAATAATAGTGGAACGAAGTGAGTAGCAGGGGAAAGTTCCAAGCCACATGCCATGGTACAAGAGTAGTTATAATGAGGGAAGCCCACACATGGGTGTATAAATGTAGGAGGGAGCAATCGTGGTACATGAGTTACTCTAGCCTTTGTTTTTCCGCCCTTCTTCATATACCTTTTTCCTTTTATTGCTTTTCTTTTCATAACTGCTCGGGACTCTAGGGAATGAGAGCATGATGTGAATGATATAGCAGTGAATACCCCCTTTAAGGTTGGGCAGTTCATCGCCCACCAGGGGTTGGGACAATCATGGGTTCCTTAATGATGTAGAGGGTTCATATAAGGGCCCTAGGAACCAGGTTGATGGCCATGATAAGGGGTAGAGGCCATGTTTGCCTTTTGCCCACATGCTAAATTTGTATGTCTCAACCATCTTTTGCATTTTATGGTACATTTCCTATTGTAAGTGGCTAAATTATGCTTTTAACTTTCTTTTTCGCTGCATCAACATTTGGGGCATCGTTCCAAGCCCAACCCAAAGTGTGGACAAGGTGACGCGGAGGCTAATTCCTTATGGACCCAATGGACAAATGTGGACCCGGATGGGAAATATGTGAAAAGGGGTTATAATGAGTGGAGGGAGTGATGTATGTGGTGTCAGCAAGCAGGACTATGCAACCAAAATCTAGGTTTCCCATATAGTGTCACTCCTAAAGCTAGTAGCCAATAGAGGAGATACCACGGGACTAGGATACAAGGCTAACCACCAAGTTGGATGAGGGGAGAAGAGGACAAACCAAGCCCATTATTTCCACTGAATCCCCCCACTAATCCATGTGCAAAAGTGTCCATGATAAGTAAGCAAAAATACCCAACTACATAATGAAAGCCATACCTTCGGGGTTGGAAGACGCACCTTCAAACATACAATCATAAAAGTTGGGCGACGGTACGTAATGGTTGGCTCAGGTAGCGGAGATAATGGCACATCGAGCTATGTGGTGGCTGCAAGCCGAAGGCAATCTATGAGAAAAATTTCTCCTATGGGTGTCAGCCACAAGTGGTGGGTAACACTTCCCATGCACCTCAAATCCTTGAGGTTGCTTTATGTACAATTCTTCCTTTATTACACCATTGAGGAGCAGTTTTTACATCCATCTGATGTATTTTCCAACCCATAACAGAAGCAAAAGAAACAATAGCTCTAATATAGGTGTACCTAGCAACTGGAGCAAACATTTTGTTATAGTCTACTCCCTTTTCTGGGAGAATCCTCTTGCCACGAACCTCGCCTTGTGCTTCTCAACACTGCCATCCGCTACATAGTCAATCTTATAGATCCATTTGAAAGTCACCATTGATTTCCCTTCAGGTCTCAAAATTATCTCCCACACATCATTCTTCATGATGGATTAATACTCCTCCATCATGGCATCCTTTCAAAGCAACTAGCCTACTACTTCCTAGAAGGCTCGAAATCAATGGCGTGGCTCATTAATGCTGTATAATTTGAGTACCGCTAAGGTCGTTTACTCTCCCTAAATGTACCTCTAGGAGCTACATGTCCTTTTGCATCTTGTAAAGTATCAGGAAGCCATGTTGGTCTCTTCTTGGTCACAACAAAACCTAGGTCCTGCTAGTTCTGTTGGTTCTATTGACTCCTCCTGATCATCTGAGAATGAGTAATTTGTTTAGAGGGACCTATACCTGCATTCTTCAGAAACTCCTATTCCTCATCATCAATTTCCATGTGGGACTCTCTGAACTTCTTAAAGGCTACCTCTTCATTAAAGATAACATCTCGACTGACTTCAATTTGACGTCATTCTGAAATGTAGATCCGGTATGCCTTCAAAGTCTCACTATATCTGATCCCAAAAATCTTTTCCATGTGATGCATTAAAGGATTACATATTAAGCTTGCATTTAACCATGAAATTACAACTGCATAAAAGAAGAGGAAGAGAAGAATAGCAAGTCACGCATAGAAGACACAAGATTGATATCAGAGTTCGTCTAGGAGGGACTACGTCTCTGGGCCCTGCTCAAATTAGTGGGGAGGCCCTGTTTTCATTAGATGTCAAAATAATTAAAGTACATCAAAAGTCAAAATAACGACCTTATACCTCCAAAATTGAAGAAGCCCGAAAATTGTAGACCTCTAATGGAGAAACGAACAGCACCGTTGAGTTCATGGCGTTGATAAATGTTGAAACCGTATAAAATTTGTCGAAAACTAACAAAATGAAAATCTGGCCCCCTAGAGAAATTGCTCAGATCATGGTTCTGCCCCCTCTCTGCACTGCTCAAGGCTCCACTTGCATAGAAATTCATGCCCGCTCCTGGCCTCCCCCTCGACACACTAAGCAAATAGGTTCATATAGAGTTTATTGGGCGAATTAAACAAGAAATTTGTTTGGCGCAATGGTTAAGTTAAGCAAATCGTTGAGCAGGGGTCGGGGGATCAAAACCCACCCCTCCCTTTTTACCATATAACAGTTGTGATTTATGTTTTTGGGGGGCGGGTCCACTGGTCTCGGTGGCCCACTCACCCCATACCCCACTGGCGTCGTTATAAACAAGTGAGGGTTCCGAGGTGGCGAGGTCATGGTTGCCCACCCCACCATATATATATGCTTGTGGTTCAGTGGGGGCGGCAGGGTCATGGCCGCCCACCCCTAATTGAATGTTTTGTTATGGAGGTTGAGGGAGGGCTGGCCGAAGTCATGGCTCGTCGGCCCATAATTAGATTTATTTATTTATTTTTATACATTGGATATTAGGGGGTGGCGGGGTTGGCGGCCCGCCACCCCAAAATTTTTTTTTTTTTGTTTTATAATAATTGCAGGGTTATTTTTGAAAAATTGGAAAATTGATGGAAGGAGACAATTTAAACAGGCCACAAATTGGCCCAGAATTTGGCCCAAATTGGCCGAAATCCGATGGTCGAAGTTTGTCCAAATTGCTACCTCCTTAATCCTACCCAGTCACCCAAGTCAACCCTGAAATTTCACTGCTCCTATCTTTGGCACACGAACTCGGTTTGATGAACCGTTGGCACCACCACGATCATGACGACGAGATCTTCAACATGAACCTGGTTCAAGCACAATCCAAGCACTTTGATTTTTGACCCTTTCGAACCCTCTTGGACTTATGCATGTGTCGAGAGCCACCTAGATCAATCCTCCCCACTGAGGAGCTTTTGGACCCCAAAAGCATTTACACTTAGCACACTGTTTGTGTCCTTTTCAATCCACACTTTCAATCACCTGCACGCGAAACTAGTACATTCTTTGCAATCATGGACACCACACATGATTTAACAACCCTTCCATGCCAAGAGTTTATAGCACACACTCATTGGCCAAGGATTACATAAAAAGTAATCAATACCTCAACTACTAATAAAGCAAGGCCAAAATATCATCATTTCGTTTTGAAGTGATAGGAAACACACCATCACTTTTACATTTACTTGCAACGTATGATTTACAATGGTGGCCATAACAAGCTACTACCTTAGAAAAACCAACTTAATAAAGTAGATCACCGTGAATGGGGTGGATTCATTTGTTGAACATGTTCACCTTTCGGCTCCTCTAGTGATGTTTCTAGAGCATGGAGCATCAGACACGCGGTTTGTTGGTGTCCCTCTTGGTTGCAATGACTACAATGATTTTTTTCCTCCAAACTTTTGAGGCTGCCTTGGGGCGCTTTCCCCTGGTGTTCCTCCGGTAAGTGTTCATGGAGCCCTCACCATCGCTGGACTGTGAGGAAGGAGTTTCATCGTCTGTCGTTGGCTAGTTACTTGCTGTATTGGAGCTTTCTCCCATTCCTTTTCTGGCATATCTAAGTCCTGCACGACGCGGCAATTCCTGGACTTTGATGGGGTTTACGATGCCTTGGCGTTTGATGCCTAGGCCCTTTCCATGATACCCCATCTTCTTCAATAGTTTGGATCCAATCCCTGTAGAATGTTTTTCAAAAGCGGTGAGTTGATCATCATGAAAATCATATGAAATCGGAGAATCGCTTGTTCCCTCCAGATAACTATGCTGCCACTTTTCCAAGGCCTTAACCTTGGCTTGCAACTGGCGTAGTAATATTTGTTTTCTTCCCTTGCCTCCTGTAGAAGCTTCCTTAGCTCAGCATTCTCTGCTTGGATGCGGTGGTTGATCTCCTCAAGTTCTTGGAGTCCTGCTGCGGAGAGTGCCCTTTTCATTATATCTGTTGAAATCCTTGATTCATTGCCGGAATCAGACCCCAAATCTATGGGTCCTCCTGTTGCGATCCCAAGGGCTACAAACTTCGTTTCATCGCTAGAATCGGACCCCAAGTCAATGGGCCTACTTCGTGCAAATCCCGCAGCTGTGACCTTCTCATCTTCCTTTGACTCGAAATCTTGGTTTTGTTGCACGATGGTGGCGGCCTTCTCCTTCCCCTTTCTGTCATTCCTTTCGGGTCTCAGCTCAGGGTGCAGCTTCCAGCAATTTTCTTCGTCATGCCCCTCTTTCCCACAATGTGTACAAGAGGGCTTTGCTCCCATTCTCTTGGCTGTTGCGGTTCTCTTTAGGTGGTCATCTCATCCATGTGTTCCCTTGTTTTCCAGGTGAATGGCCTTTACATTGGTCGAGTCAATGTTAGTAGGTTCAAACAATAATAATGAATGTCTAATGTAACTATGTAATGATCCAATATACTTAGTTACTATTTCAGGTGAGTCAAGTGCAATGTCCAAATTAAGTGCTTGTTTCTTAAACTCATCAGTAAAGCTCTGAACACCCTGACTCCTGCCTTGCCTTAAGTATTGCCAATCCATTAAGGCTTTTTGCTTATAACCCAAGGGATAAAATTGTTCTTTTAATGCAGAAATGGAACTAGGCCATGAGGAAAGAAGATTACCCACACTCCCACTGCTTCGCAATTTGCTCTCCCACCAGACGAGAGCAGTGCCACTTAGACGAAGAGAGGCCAACTGAATCTTTGCCTCGTCCTCTTCGATCTGTTGAATCCTGCCATAGATCTCAATCTGTCTATTCCAGTTACTAAGCTTTTCTGCATTACTTTCATCGTTATACATGGGAAGATCAAATTTGACATCTAATTTAAAGAAAAGTTTCTTAAATGCACCCCTTGAATTTCTATGATGATGGTGATGAGAGAAAGAAGAACTTTCACTCGTGGAAAGAAAAGGAGGGGGTTCTTCTCCACCATTTCCATGCATTGACCCTTGTTCTTCTGCCTTTCTCCCTTTTGCGTTCTCTAGCCTTGAAAGCAACTAACCGACATTTTCTGCCATTGTATAGAAGGTTTTGCTGAAATTGAGCTGCTCTTCATAACGAGCCTCTTCATCTGCCATGCTCCTCCTTCGATGTGCACGCCCTGCTTTGGGATCAAAAGACTTTAGTTTCCCTTCGCCTCTTCGGAGCCTGTTTCTTGTTAGCATACAAACATGCAATTCACATCTACAAGGACCAGCTCCAATACCACTTGATCCCAAAAATCTTTTCCTACCACTTCATCCCAAAAATCTTTTCCTTGTGATGCACTAAAGAATTACATATTAAGCTTGCATTTAACCATGAAATTACAAGTGCATACAAGAGGAGAAAGAGAAGAATAGCAAGTCACGCATACAAGACACAAGATTGATATCGGAGTTCATCCAAGAGGGACTACGTCTCCAGGGCCTGCTCGAATTACTGGGGAGGCCCTGTTTTCGTTAGATGTCAAAATAATGAAAGTACATCAAAAGTCAAAATGACGACCTTATACCTCCAAAATTGAAGAAGCCCGAAAATTGCAGACCTTTGATGGAAAAATGGACAGCACAGTTGAGTTCATGGCGTTGAGAAACGCTGAAACCATATAAAATTTGTCGAAAACTGACAGAATGAAAATCTGGCCCCCTAGAGAAATTGCTCAAATCATGGTTTCGACCCCCTCTCTGCACTGCTCAGGGTTCCACCTGCATAGAAATTCGTGCCCGCTCGTGGCCTCCCCCTCGACGCACTGAGCAAATAGGTTCATAGAGAGTTTATTGGGCAGATTAAACAAGGAATTTGTTTGGCGCGATGGTTAAGTTAAGCAAATCATTGAGGAGGGGTCGGGGGATCAAATCCCACCGCTCCCTTTTTACCATATAACAGTTGTGATTTATGTTTTTAGGAGGCCGATCCGTCGGTCCCGCTGGCCCACTCCCCCCGTACCCCGCTGGCATCATTATAAACAAGTGAGGATTCCGAGGTAGCGGGTCATGGCCGCCCACCCCACCATATATATATGTTTGTGGTTCGATGGGGGCGGTGGGCTCATGGCCGTCCACCCCTAATTGAATGTTTGGTTACGGAGGTTGAGGGAGGATCGGCGAGGTCATGGCCACCCACCCCTAATTGAATGTTTTGTTATGGAGATTGAGGGAGGGTCAGTAGGGATCATGGCCTATTGGCCCATAATTAAATTTCTTTTGTTTTATACATTGGATATTGGGGGGTGGCGGGGTTGGTGGCCCGCCACCCAAAAATATATAATTTTTTGTTTTATAATAAATGTATGGTTATTTTTGAAAAATAGGAAAAAAGGGACGAAAGGAGACAATTTAAATGTAGGAATTTACAGGGTAAGTTCCTCAGACAGAACACCAAAAGGACACCGCTCACAAACA
>APFE031499753.1:0-36004 GCA_000404065.3 Pinus taeda
CAAAAATAGCCTGCAGGCCCACTTAGTGAAGGCGACTCCTTTCCACTAAGCTCCATCATCTTGTTGCATTCTCAACAAGCATTTCTTGTTGCACACTTTTCAACAAAACTTTGTCACCCACCTGAAACTTATGGGGAACTCGATGCTGATCATGTCATTTTTTGTGTTTGGTATTGGATTTCTCCAGGATTTCATGAACCTGCTATTGCATGAATTGAATATTCTCAATCAACCAGGTGGCTTTATCAACTTCAGATTGAACATGGTTATATAGTATTCCCTATGTGAAACATCAAGGGGACATAATGGTTGAAATCTCAGGCCCACTTCAAAGGGGTTGTGGCTAATCAAGCTATGGAGAGCTCTATTATAGCCATGTTGCACATAGGGAAGACTCTCATCCCATGGTTGCAGATGCTTAGAGTTGTATATGCATAGTATGTCCACAATCATCTTGTTGATAACCTTTGTTTGGCCATTAGTCTGGGGGTAGAATGCGGTCAACTTGATGAGTTTGGTGTTAAACAATGACTGAAGGCTCAACCAAAACACACTTACAAACCTGTTATTCTGATCTCATATAATGGTTTACGGGACACCAAAATGTACCCACACTCGTTCAAAGAAGAGTCTGGTAGTGGCATCTATTGTGATACTCTTTCTGGAGGAAGCTAATATGGCTATCTTAGAAAATTTGTCAATGACCAAAAATATAAAGTCATTTTCGTGCTTGGTAGAAGGAAGGCCAAACATATAGTCCATGGAGATGGATTCCCAAGGCCAGATAGGAGTAGGAAGAGGAGTATACAAGCCTTGCTTCTTAATAGTTGGCTTAGAGATGACATAGGCAATGTAGGATCTAATGTATTTTCCAGCATCTTGTTGGAGATTTGGCTAATAAAAATACTTCTATGGTATGACCACATTTTTCTCCACACCAAAGTGTCTTGTGACCCAACTATATTGTGCCTCCCAAATTAGCTTTGCATGCTTACTTCAACGAACACATAGGTGGCCCAGGTATCATAATAATGCATCATGGAGGTGGAAGTCTGGAACTTGTTTTCCATCCACTAGTATCTAGTATGTGGTGGTGAAATCTATATCATTTTTATATATAGTTGCTATCAACTAGAGGTCTCATGGCCACAAGAGTTGAGAATAGTGGTCAGTGCTGCAACTGGTGGCCGATTGAGGCAATCTGCAACATGGTTGGTGATGCCCCTCTTGTATTCGATATTCAAATGGAATTGTTGCAGATATGTTGATCACTTTTGATGGTGATCATTCTACAACTTCCCTTGGGTATGTATAAACCACAGGGGTTGGTTATCTATGTGGATGGCTATCTCCTTCCCTAGAATGTAATGTTTCCATTGCTAGAAAACCTGCATGATGGAATGCATCTCCTTATTGTAGGTGGATATTTCAAAATTATGTTGGAAAGGGTCTCACTGTGATAGGGCACGGGATGCCCTTGCTGGGTGAGAAATACACCAATATCATAGTCAAAGGCATCTATCTCAATTTAAAATGATTTTTGTAGGTTTGGAAATGTTAGCACTGGTGGCGAGAAGAGGTAGTGCTTCAACTCAACAAATTCCTTATGTTGGGACTCACATGAGAAGAAAAACCTTTCCTCTACCCTTTGTAACTTGACTCAAAGGCCAAGTGATATCAGAGAATCCCAGCATGAATCTCTGATAAATATTGGCAAGGCCCAAAACGTTATGAAGCTTTGGTAGAGTGGCCAATCCTAAATGACTTTGATCTTAGATGGATCCACATGAATTCCTTGGTCATGAATGATGTAACCCAAATATTGGACTTGTCTCATGCCAAAGATGCATTTATCCAAGTTGGCACATAGTTTGTGTTTCTGAAAGGTTTGAAGGACCTACTGAATTTGTTGCAAGTGCTCTTCCCAACTCTTGATGAAGATGAGGATGTATTCCAGATATAGAACCATGAACAAGTTGGTAAAAGGCCACTAGATGTCATCCACAAGCTTCATAAAAGTTGCAGGGGAATTTTTCAACTTGAAAGGCATGACTGACAACTAAAAAATGCCTTCCTTGGATTTGAAGGTGATCTTCGATACATTTTTGGGTTCCATTGGAACATGGGGGTAACCAAACTTTAAATCGATCTTGCTAAAATACTTGGCCCCTTTGAGTTGGTCAACAATCCATGGGATTGGATACATGTTCCTAATAGTGATTTTATTTAGAGACTGATAATCAATGCAGATTCTTTAGGCCCCATCCTTCTTCTGTATAAGTATAATTGGGCTTTGACAAGCTAAGGAACTTGGTTGGATGTGCCCTTTTTGTAGTAAGTCGTAGATATGCTGTTTAATTTCTTCATTTTCAAGAATAGAGTAGAGGTATATTAGTCCATTGGGTAGAGTTCCCCAGGAGTCGGATCAATCAAATTCTTAACCTGACAGTGCGAAGGTAGCTTTGTGGGCAAGGAGAAGATGTGTTTGTATTCTTCCACAACCTTATCTACCTGCTTTTGTTGCACGACATAACCCTTCGCGAGGGCTATGGATGTGGCCATGATATTCCCCTTACTTTGAGAAAAAATAAAAAGAAAAACAAATTTCCTAGTATGGGAGATGATCTTACTGCATTTCTTAGTAGATATCAAAGAGACGGTAGTAGGCAGGCCTACCTCCGATATTATGTATAAATTATTTCACAAAGTAATAATAATAGTGTGAGGCCTTGACTCATACACAACATGACACTTCAACAAGTATGGTTGACCTAATAATACATCACAAACTTCAAGAGGAGTAATTTCACACAATATCTTAGCCGTGAAGGGTTTGATGTTGTAATGAAGATGACATTGTTGGCTAACGTGAAGCTCTCGTCCTTGGTGGAGCCACCTAATGGTTTATGAATGCAAGTGTGGTGTGGTCAATAGGCCTATATGATTAATGACCTCTTTTGCGATGAGGTTATTTTGTCTCCCACTGTCGACAATTAACTATAGTGAACATCACTTCACCCACATCTCTGAGTGGAAGATACACTCCCCTTTTTTCTGGATATTTCGACTCAATATTCTAGATCTTCTTGGTTGCAACTGTGGCGCTGGGCTCCACATCAATAATCTTCTTCCCTTTGTCATTCCCCTTGTTGATTTTTGACTCAGATTCAAAACATGCATCTAACTTAGAAGCCTTTAGCTCAGCCACCAGTGACTGCTTGGCTCGACACTCACTTGTGTTTTAAGTGGGGCTCCTATGGAACTCACACCACTTTCCTATGTCCTTCTTTGTCATTGGGGTGTTGTTCTTTTCTTATAGCTTCAAAGAGTTGTCCAAGGCCACACTGCCTTAGCTTTTTCCTTTGTTTTGTAGTTTTGGGGTGCCTTTCCCTTGCTGTGGATTTATAGATCCAAAGTCTCACTTATTTTGTTTAAATTCCTGCTCAATCTTGACAATATATCGACAAACAATACCAAGTGAGGGGATGTCTAGGAACTGCCTCTTATATTGGATGTATTTATGCAAACAACTACAATAATTGAGTATCATATGCTATTCAAAATCCTTAATACAATACTTCATGCAAAGGGTATGAAAAATATTTGTGAACTTCGACATGTCTTGGTCCCTTCCCTACCACAATGTGGCCCACTTTATGTACTTATCGTGATAGATCTCTTGAAGGTAATATTGTTCCTTAAATGCATATCAAAAAGAATTCTAATTGGGTGTGACTAAAAACTATGAGGGTTCTCTCTTGTCCCTATGCTCATAGTAGGTTTCCCACTAGTCCTTGACATGCAGGGTGACTTTGAGGAGTGGAAAAGTAATCTTTTCCCTATTGGAAAAATCATGAACTGAAAAATATCCTTCCAACCACTTTAACCATTTTTCTACGACCTATTCATCTATCTTGCTTTCAAATATGGGAATGTCAAAGTTGAATTTTACCTTAAAGGGGGTGGATCCTCCATAGTGTCGTTGGATGAAGATTCATGGCCTATGAGCATTCGCCGAAGGATCTGGGCAAAGTTGTCCATCATCGCATTCCTTTGTTTCTCGAGGGCTTGTTCAAGAAATATTTTGAAAGGATCTCCTACTCCCTCATATTTATTTTGTTCTTCCATGGGAGGCCATAGGTGTCGGTGAGGTCGGTATTGCAAAGGTTCAACCATTTCAAACCCTAAATCCTTATACCCTGACCTCATTAGGGACATGCACAGAAAAATAGAAAAACAAAAAAACAAAAAATTTCTTTGATATCATTTGTCGAGATTTATGTAGGAATGAAATGAAATACAAATTTAAATAGAAACATAGATCTACAATTCAATTCATTGATAACAAACACTGAAAATCGTTTTAATGTAGAATTGAAATAAAATAGCTTGGGCGATGATAGATTATCTTTGAGAAGAGATGTGGCAGCCACATGCCTCAGAATTATGTTTCAATGAGGTTCACATGCACTTTTATTATTGAGAAGCAAGGGAACATCCCAAACATCTAAAAACATAACCCTGGGAGATGAAGCATCAAAAGTTTGTGCGCCCCATTGGAATTAGTTGGTAGACCAACTTCCTGTGGCCGTAACTTTGGCATGCAATCTCCATTTGATGCATATGATACCTCATTAGAAATATATATCCGAGGACTACAACTTTTGACTAGGGACTCATTTCTCAAATTTTATTTCTAACTCCAAATGTCATGTTGTATATTTGAAAAATAAATTATAGAGTAAATTAATGATTGCAAGGAAAACAACCACAATTATCACAATTTTACTTACTAATTTCTACTTCAACACCATTATATTGTGGTTTTTATCCATCAATAATATATAATGCTCGTTATTAATCCTAGAAGTATGGCCCATCTTCAAAATCCTTACCAAGGAAATAACATAGGAGGAAAAATCATTCATTCAATACATACCCTTCGGCCATCAAACCCTCTAGATGTGCCTTTCATCACACATCCTTTTAGAGTTTTCATATACCTCTTAAAGACAAAACATCCACCTCATTGACATGACACCTTTCAATTCAATGCCATCAACTAGGTGTATAAGTAAATGGTCTCGTAGGTCCATGAAACTTGTAACGAGCTCCCTCTCAAATACACATATAATTTTCACCGTTTTCCTATTCCATTTTGGCACTTCACATTTGTGGATCTCCTTGAGGTCACCCACCTAATATAAGAATAACAAATTAGTATGGACCATTAATCAAAAATTAAAAAGAAATATAATATTTTTGTCTCTCTCACACATGAAAATTTCATATCGCATTCCTGCAAATGCTAACAATTGATTTATAAAATTCTTTGAGTCAAGGGTAAGACATGAATCCCTCCTAATTGCTAATTGCATGATATGCTATCAAACAAATTTATTAAAGGTCATTAGTAAATTTTCTCACACAACAAGATATCAAAATAGATTTTGTACTTAAACAATGTTACCTGTAAAAGTTAAATGGTCATAATATATTCATGAAATTATGAAAATCATGTATTTTAAATCCTGTAACATGTCCACCAATTGTAAAATATTTTTCCAGTGGTAACCCATAGCTAGTAGGTGTCCTCATTGAACGAATGACTTTTTTTAGTTTGTATGGCTCTTTTTTCTTTCAAAATCCATGGAGCTTCTACATATATTTCATTTTCGCTTTTTTGCCACAAATGTCTTCTATCAAATTCGGTACGTGAAAGAGAAATATCTCTTCTTGAAGACACATTTTCCTTCTCTTTACCTGATATACGAAGAAATATAGAATTTGGTACATTTGTGAATAAGTGTAAAGGATCTAATAAGTGATTTATTAATAGATCCTTCCAGTAATGAAGCTCATTAAATATGGTTTTCCTTTTCATTTCTTCTAGAATTTTAACTACAACTTGCTCTGGTTCTTTAATTGAATCACCTCAATCAAAAAAATCCTCACAAGCTTTCAATTCAACATCTTGATACTTCTTAAGCCAATCTCCGGGACCCATAATCATGGGAGGGCCTCTATTTTTAAATTTTCCATTAAATTGATTCTTTTGGTGATTTCTAAACTTATGATCTGGTGGTAGAAAAACCCTATTGTTTGCATAAATAAATTTATATAGGTCTTTAGAATAACATGCTTGAAATCGTTCTACACGTCTTGGACATAAAAATATCCCCTTTGTTTGAATCCATACAATTCAATAAGTAATTTTAGTAACATAAATGTAAGTATGAAATTTGGGATGAAAATAAATTATGTGTGTAAATACGTAAGTATTTTATCTTACCAGAACAAACACCAAGTCCTGGGAAATCATGAATAGTCCAACATAACACACCATACAACATGAAGGACTTATTTGATGTAGGATATGATATGTCATACATTCTTATGCATTTCAATGGCAATTTCATCTCATTAATAAAAGGCGCAATATAAACATCCATTTTTTTTACTTAATTTTTTCCTTGAACAATGAGAGAAAACATAAGGTGCTCCTTTCTAATACTCATTCATGGGGGAATATTGTATACTATTAGTCTAATTGGCCAAATGCTATAATTTGATCTCAGGAAATAGAATGGGCACACTTCATCAATTGCAAGAAAAAATCTAGTACTACGAGGTTCATATTTGGATTCTCCTACAGATTTTCCCTCTATGTGTTTCATTGTTTTGAAGTTGGATATAATTCACATGAATCCATATTTACTGCTATTCTTTGAAATCCATTCCATGAACTGTGCAAGTGACTTGCAACAAATCATTCATTGAAGTCTAGGTATAACTAGCATGTGACAGAAAACCTTCTTTAAAATTTTACAAACTTGTACATCTGTATGATATCTATTATCTTTGCATATAAGGTATTCTACCTTGTCATGGTAATCATCTCTGTCCAAAATGAAATCATTTTACATGAAAAAATTTCCTATATTCAATTTCCAACTCAACCAACAATTGACGCACTTCTCTACAAGTTGATGAAAACACATTCTCTTGAGGGAATATTTTAGTTTTCTGTGCCCTGTAAACTTTCCGAGATTAAATCAATTGAATGTTTGACTTATGATGATCATGTTTGATATGTCAATATATACTAGGATTGTTTACATAAAATATATGATTTTAAAATCATATTAAAGAAATATAAATGAATTTGATGAATTTTTACGAATTATGTACACCTATTGACAATGCAATGTAAGAAATAGATTTCAAATCACTTTGGTATGGTAGTGAATCCTCTTTCTAACCAACCAATAACGACTTGATTTCTAATAATATTAATGTGCATGAAAGTTTTGAGGTTCTACTTGCACTTGATTAGTGTCTTAGTTGCTTGCTTGATGGACACTTTCAAGTTGTTATCATCAACATTACTTTGGTGGTAATTACCCCTTTTAACATCATTACTGTCAGCCATATGATCATTATCGTCATCATTGTTTCCATCCCCAAAGAAACTTGCAATATTTTCATTCAATCCTTCTTCATTCATTGCATTTTCACTATCATCATCATCATTAAGACTAGGTGGCATGTCATCAACGTATGCTAATCTCATCAACTCTTCAAATTTACCAGTAGTGTTCTCTTCAACCTTGCTCTTTTCTCCCTGGTATGGTTTAAAGGGTGCAATCTACTAGGTCGTTGTTCTCTTTAACAATATTTTCTACGAATTGCCTATTGTAGATAACCTCTGGCTCTGGTAGGTGGTACATAAGCTGTAAATTGTCTAGGGTAAGAGATCTGATGACCCCTTGGCCTCGCATCCTGAATTGTCTGTCTGAAATATTTGCTTCATTGATAACCCATTTTACCCTATTAGTATAAGGGATTATCTTCCGTCGAGCAGCTATGTAGTGAAAATATGAGAAAGTTGTCTCTAGCATGGAAGCATATGAGGAATCTCAACCATCAACTGTAACATTTATATCCATAATCCTTGATTGTTCTTCCTCTAGTATGTTATACATAGTCTCCCATGTAGAGGTTCCTCCCTCTCTGCTGCATGTGGTGTCTGTGAATAGGGGAGTCATCTTTGTCTTCTTGGAGGCTACAACCTTGCCTTTCTTCCCCATTGTTCTCAATACTCTGCTCTATGGGTTTTTCCTGAAATGAAGAACAAAAGCTATCAAACACTCAAAGATGAACGTAAAATTGAAATAGTGCAAATAGCTTATAAAGGTGGTAAACGAAGCATTATTTGGACACACGTAACAAGATATCGTATCAAGCTAAATGGATTTTCACACATAAATGCAGTTATTTCCCACTAATGCCCACTAATGATTCATTATCCCTTAAATTTATTTCTCATAAATGTTTGCATCGAAAAACAAGATGAAAGCTCCTAGGGTGCTGATCCATTATACTACAATGATAACGATTGTGCGATTTGTGAAGAAATATCGTAGATCGGAATATCGCAAGATGTGGATTTTAGCATTCTTACCTCCTGTTGTGTGTCTGCGAGATGTGATATGCGAGCTATCCATTAGCTGTTTCACATATGGTTAATTACTAAGATCATCCTAGGAAATAGACTTGATGAACTTAAAACATTTGGTTTTAATACTTTAAGGTGTGGGTCTGGGCGCAAATTGCATATTGTAATATCAGCTTATGGTAAGTGCAAAGTGTTTGCTTGAATACCCAAAATGTGATGTGATAAAAGCCAAAGTGCCATCATGATTTCACAACTCGTAAACCTTGCTATATTGTATTTAAGAGACTTAAGCCTAAAAAGTTTAAGGACTTCCATTTTTGTTGGATTTTTTAATAATTTAGACCATGAAGCCCTTGCTTTGCTTGATTTTTTGGAGGCTTTTAGAAAGGGTTTTTAAGTGGGTTTTTAAATGCACTATATATGAAAAGCTAAGTCTTTAGTAGTTCCCAAAAGGTTATGATTGTTATTTTTTCTTTATTCAAAAATAAAAGAAATAACTAAATGCTAAGTTTTCTTTTTTGAATGAAAAATTTTAAAGGGTCCCCACTAGTATTATTAACTAAATGGGGGGTTGTTAAATACCACAACAGGTTGTTGACAACACAGAGGCGGAAAAAGGTTGCAAATTCAAGTAGATCCACTGATGATTAAAGAAACTTTGGAGACTCAAGCTATGAGATGACGGCGTGACATGAATATCGCGTGAAGATAGAGAATGGAACAAAGGAGTTACAAGTGCTGAAGCAGCAACTCAAGGAGAAACATGAAGCTGCATAGACAAACCAATGAGTTGTTGCAGGAACAAGAACAATAGTGGGTGCAACATGCACTCATGGATGAAACTGCGCCCATACAAGTTATAGATCTATCCTAGCAGCTGGCACAGAGTAGACATGGTGACCAATTTTGTTGATCACATGCAAGGGATTCATGTCATTGTGCACACCCACACAATCCAACCCATTCAGCACACTCACCAAGGCGAAGGCAAGAAGAAAGTCCAACTAGAGTTGAACATGTACTTTGGCAAGTTGATGTACATCACCACCAGCACATACTTGAATATTAACATGGATGCTATGCATCAGTGTGTTGCTGGTTCAGCTGCACCCAAGAAGACCATGCACATGTTAGCAAACAAGTTGGATAAAGGAGCGGAACCAATGCACCGGTTGCAATGGAGGCAAGAGTTTGCTTCAACAAGATGTCATCATGGGGTGCATGCACACCATCACAGATGACCAAGCTTGGCATGAGGTCACCACCTTCACCATCACAAGAATGTCAAAGAGTTGGTCTCGCCACAATGGACCAAGTGTCAGTGATGTCTTGCATCACTTTCTCAAGCCATTGAGCACATGTGCGTTGTAATGTAACATCATGTCAAGTGGAAGTTCAAGTGTCAATAGTTGGATGTAATAGTCACAGAGTAGATGAAGAGTCATGAGGGTAGATGAACGGTCACAAAGGGGAATGTCAAGGGGCATGCCACCCTTTGGTATAAATAGAACCTCATAACTCATTGTCTATGATTTTAGTCAGCCAAGCTTTCGATAATACTATTTTGGAGAGAGCTTGCACAGTATTCTAACACACCTTGGCTTCTCCACTGCACGGATCTAGTTCATCTCTTTGGAGGAGCAGGAAGATGTGACTGTAACACTCCACTTTTGGAGTGAGCGGGTTTACATGGATGTATTGTATGACTAGAACTTACACTTATTTATATAATAAGAGCTAACACATTTCATGCATATGTTGTATTGTATTACAAATGTCTTGTTTACTCTAAATGGCATATGTATTTGCTTTCTTATGCACGCATGTATGGAATGTTATGTATGAGTATGTATGAATATTTATGAAACATGTTGATTTGTTTAACCATCACTTCGGATTTCTAGCCGACTTGCTTTCCAACTTGTGATGCATCTTCGCTCGTGTGTTCCCTTCCCATTTGAGTACTGTTACAAGTTGCAAAGGGGTGCACTCATCTCAACCCACATGTGTTAGAACCTCTCATGCACCTTCCTTAACTCACTGCAACAGTCACACACTTACTACCAATAGAGTTATAGTACTTGCCTCTGTGCGAAATCGCGGTCAAGGCATTGCTATACAACCCACTGGTGGGACTCCCACACCAATCAGTCTGAGGTCTAATTGGGACTTCTTCTTGGGGAGATCCCCTTACATGTTGGCGGGTCCAGCACCATAAAAATTTTGGCACTAGAAGGAGGGCAAGATGACAAGCTGAGTCCTCACATCTATTTTGAATCTCTACACATCTATGATGACTAACTACCGAATTTCTCTTTTGGAATGTATGTCTTATGGAAACGATTTCATCATCTCGAAAAAGCTCTCGAATAACTTGTCTCATAAAACATTTGATGTTGGAGGCTACATAGCCTTTGTTAGGCACACGGTTGGTGTTGTAGGCTCATGCAAAAGATATGGATTCTTTGAAGAATACATGAGTTGCGTGTTGCTCGTCTACACGCTTTGAGGGCACCCAATGCACCGGTGTGCCACGCTGCCTGAAAAATCTATTCATTCCATTTCTCATCTGGTCATAGAGATAGATCGTGCTTTCAATCACTTTAACTAGAAAGCACTTGATCAAGAAATTTTGAAATTGTGAAAAGCACCTAATGAATCCATTGATTAATTTTACACATGGTTTTGTAATCTTGCATATTGATTCCCTGAAGATGAAATTGATTAGGAATTTCTTTATGGAAGATTTGAGTATCTTCTTCACATATCCAAACTCCACTCATCATGCTTCAGTGATCGAGCTACATAATCACACGCTGGCATAGTTGCTATCACAAGTGATTGTCTTCCTTCACCTCATCAAACAACTCTACCACTCCGGAGTGATGTGGGAGATCATGCACATACCTCAGTTGAACTGTCACACTCTCCCACCCCACCTGTTCTTGAGATTTATGAAGATTTGGCTTGCAAGCATGTTGGTTGTCATGTGGAATCTTTTGCTCGACCTCTGTCATCACGTTTTGTTGATCATCCAGATTGTATTGTCTTGTGTTCTCCCATTCCAGACTCCTCACCTGTTGTGAACAAGGATCAAGTTGTCGTTGGAGTTGGTGTTATGCAGCCAACCTATGCCATAATTCATGATGTGTGTGGGAATCTAAAGAAGAGCCCACGGTGAAGGATGAATCACTTCTAGTTGTGCCTTAGTCGCTTCATCCTGACATCCCTTGCAATTCTGCCACTGCTAATTTTCCCTGTGCAAACCCATTTCTGGATGTTTCTACTTCCGATCATTCACAGGACACATCGGATGTTAGTTTATCATTACAGTGTAGAGAGGACATATCTTCCTCGAAGAAATCCATCCAATCTGTCATCTATCTTTCCTGAAAACATAGAGGGTGAACATCTTTTCTTCTCATCTACCCCTCTGCTCGATTCATCAAATCATGAGGATGCCAACAAACATCCTGAATTTTCTGATCTTGGTTGTCATGATCTATTCACTTCCTCATCAAATCACGACGTTGATTCAACCATTGTTAATCTATCCAAGACAATAGTCTACATTGATTTATCTATCAATGAGGTCAAAACCCCCCAAACTGTCAAGGCACTTCAGCTCGAGCTGATGGTTATGTTAGGCCGTTGATGTCTTGAGGTTGGTTTCACTTCCGGTCATGAAATTTTTGAAACACTCAAGGCTCCTCATCACTCTCTGACTTGCACTAAATATCAACCAAACACCCATATTTCACTTCCTCCACTCGAACTACATGATCCCGTCGCTCATGCATTGGAGGAATGTTTCACAACATGCACACATGCACAACACAAGTGGTCTACCTTTCTCACTTTTGTTTGCATGTCATAATCAAGAGAATGTATACACTCAACATATGCATGCAGTGAAAACAACATGGAAACTCAACAAAATGTATGTCATGCACTTCCACTCATCTTTGTTCTGTGGTTGCTTGTAAGTTCGAAGTGCATTTGTCTTCACCGTTACATCTTTCTTGTTTGCTAGTTCACACAACTGTCTTGTTCGCAAACCATGCCTTCACTAACATGGGTTGACCAATGTGTTGGTCATTGTATTGGAAGTATCACTTCACATGAAACTACCCATGCACTGTTAGCTTAGGAGTAGGAGTAGTGTTTGTTTTCTGTCAGTTTGCTTGCATGCTTTTTTGCTTACTTGCTTCATTTGTTTGTTTGTCTGCTTGTTGGTTGCTTAATTACTTTACTTTTGCTTTTTCTTCTACTCTTGCTTTTCTTTGTTGTTTGTTAATTCGCTTGTTTCGTTTCATAGGATAGTTTCGCATGAAACCATGTATGACTCTTGAAGCAAGTTGTGTAAAGTGCAAGAGGCCTTGTGCTGCTATCACTACTTGGTTATCTGTCATCCTACCTCTGTATGAAGAAATTGTTACTTTTATTCCATGATACATTAAAGGAAAATGTGTATTGTTCAAAGTGAACCTTGGTGAAAACACAATGCTTGCGTGCTAACTAGTGTCACCTACTCTAGTCGGTTGTTTTGGGTTAACCCTTGCCAGCCCAGTCAAGTAGAGTAAGGTGAGGGGGAAAACCTTAACATGCACATAAGAAGTATCATAGACTACTTATTTGTAGGAAAAACCTCTTCTACTCTCAATAAGTTGGGATCCCTCTTCCACCTATGAAATGAATAAATGTGATGCATAGTTACAAAATGTGAAAAAAAATTGAAAAAAATGAAAATTAATAAGGCAAAAGAAGAGAAAGGATTTTTGTGCATAGAGGTGATGCAAGTAACTCTGCTGAGGTACTGACCAGGCTTGCTGGAAGTGGAGCCATGCTTGTGTACCTATGTGAATCTGTCGGGGTACTGTCCAGGCCTGCTGGCAGTGGAGAAACACTTGAGATGAAACTAAGACCCTGACGACTATTACTTGTGCACCAATATACCCCTCAACCCCAATCGAAACAACTGTGTTTCCTTGGCTTGGAATGTGTGTCAATCGACTAAGAGTTTGACAGATGCTACATATTACAATCAAGATAATGTGGAAACTAAGAGGAGTTGAGAACTAAACAATACTTCTGGAGGTGTTAGAATTTCTTTTCACAAACAAGATCCATTCAGAGAGCTTCTAATAGTGTGTCGCCAAGTGTTGTAGTGGCTACAACTACCCTCCAAAATTTTTCCTTAGCCTCATTTTGGAGTGTCCCTTCCAACCTTCATAGAAGCATGTCTTTCTTTGTCAAGTACACAAGCTTCAATGATTTTCTGGCACAAAGGAAGCTTGTCAATCACAGCTTGATGCATTCCCCTCACAAGATGTTCACTCCGACTTGGTCTAGCTATAGGCCGAGCAACTCCCCCAAGAAATTGTGCAATTCTAGAGGGAAACCAGCCTTCCCTCCATAAATTTCACAATCCTGACTGACAGCCTGTTGGGGTCCAAAATTGCGCAATTCTAGCAGTTAACACTCACAGCGAAAATTGCACAATTTCCCCAGCAGGGCTCCTCAACCCATAATTTGCACAAATTTGAGTAGCAGTCAGATGATCTACCCATAAATTGTGCAAATCTTATGCGTAGCTATTGGCTTAGTGGGGCGTAACCTAGGTTCAGAGTTGAACTAGCCAAGCAAATCCCGGTACTATTGGCCCTTTCGAGAACAGTCTACGGAGCACGGATTGAGGTCTCATCCGAAGTAGTATGGAAGGGTGCTGGAACCAGGTTTTTGCACCCCGGGGATGTCCGATATGAGGCGATAGGTACACTATACAACCTTCGTGCTTGCTAGGTTATGCGCACCAGCGAGCTTCCTGTGTCCTATGGTACTACCGTCACACATCTCTAGCCACAGTGCGACCAGTGTTAAATACCCAAGTCTTCCTTAATTAGGTTCTGTTCGCTTAATTACTTAGAAGGTTTTCATACATAAGCAGTCATACAAGTGCGCACATATAAATAAACAAATACCATTAACGAATAACATAAAAATATAGATCTACGAAATAGATGCATAATATGTCGAATCGACTTAGCATTATTAATAATCCTTTCCAAGTTCAGTTCAGTATAGACCCGACCCTACCCTATGTACTCAGCTATACGGGTCCGCACACTTAGCTGCAGACTTTACTAGGCCTCTACACACTTAGCTGCAGAGCCTCTACCTACTACTATGACCCAATACACTTCAGATTCACTTCTATCCTCTAACCATGCCTTCGCATCTATCTATTACTTTCTTGCCAAAAACTACTGTCTTTACACTTAGAGCCTCGCTCTATTTATACAATCCCATGGTCTACGAACCATGGGTAGGTTGACACAAATTTACATTAAATTACATTATTTTAGGGCAGACAACCCTATGACTGATCCTAGACTCTCACGCTCCGCGCTTGCATTTCGCGGAGTCTTTACATCACATTGACCAAAACTTGGTCTTTAAGCCCCAAAACCCTGCTGTGGGGGGATCCGCTGCCCAACAGCCCCCCAACACAATCATCGTGACTCATCTTGAGTCACTGTGTAGGTGCAGTGATCTTTGCGGGAAGTCCTTCCAACTATGTCTGGGCTACGCAAAGGTCTGCAGCGCACTGCTCTGCCGTCTACTGGATCTGCTCTACTTGTTTGGTTGAATGCTCATTGTCATGGTCAAATCCCTATCTTAAAGCATGCATCACTTTCATTTGTGCAAGTTTTCCTTCGATGTCGGTCGTGATGAGGAAGGCCTCATCAATCCAGGGCTGGACCCATGATTTAAGTACTACCTCTTTTTGGCATGTGGCATCTACTTGTTCCTTCAATTCCTTCTCCTGTTGTAGCTTCACAAGTCACTTAGTCAGGATCAATGTCTGCACCATCCCGTGCACATTTTCATATTGCATTTGAAGCTCCCACACCTTTGTTTCCAGGCGTTGTATGGTGGGGTCCTCTTGTAAGGTAGTGAGGACCCCAAAGGATTCTTCCAACAGAGTTGTATGGGTCTACACTACCTGTCATATTTCCTCCACCCCCTTTTGGATAGCATAAGTGCGTTGTTCCTGAACTTCTGGGGTCATGGACGATTGAATTCAAATTCAACTGTTCCCCCCTGATTTGGCTTATTAATGCGATATTGGCGACACATAGTCCCAAATCTAGTTCTGACTTCATGTCTAAATTGCCCACTAATCACTCCTTATTGCCTTCAATTGGACATCTTGTCATGAACAGTGACACCAACTGTCACTTCCCAGCCTTCCCGTATGGCAACGCAACCCCCTATGCTTGGATGCGACCTGTGTAACATATTGATCCTGCGTAGAACCTCCTTATCATGCAGCTCCCATACAAACTCTTTTATTATCCCATTCCCTCTTTCAACTGCTTGGAGCACTAAGACTGTGCTTCCTACAGATAGTCAGGTGGTCGCAGCACCAGTGTGAGGCTTCAATTCACCTTCAAGCTTGGTAAACGGGCCATGCTTAGTTACCTTCGTGACAGTCAGCGCCTCATGTTCTTCCTTATGTGGTGAACTCCCATGGTTACTTTGTCTGATAAGGTGTGGTTGCAGCCATGGTAGCAGAGCTAGAAATTCTCGGAGACAATCTTCTAATGCGGTGGTATGGTTGTCCATATCTTGTCTTGTCCTTCTATTGACATGACATGCTTGTGCGATTTTGGTTTCCAGTTTTTTGATTTCCATGTCCATTAACATGTTTTTCTACCTCAATCACGCCTGATCTTCTTCGAGTTCACGAAGCTCAAGGTTCCCTCGCTGAATGGCTTCTTGAATCTTCATATGTTTGTCCTCATGCGGTGGCATAATCCCTTCGTTCTAGTCCTTGCGTGCTATCCCAATTATAGGAGATACTGTGTGAGGATTCATTTCCCCCAAAACTATGGTCTCGACTCTGCTCGTCATCTTCAAAATCATTCTCGCACTCAGGTTTTTGTGCATTGCCCTAGAGGCCCATCGGACCACTGGTACGTGTAGGTCCCAATTAGTTCTTCCCACTTGGTAAACCCTATTCACGATTCTCTATACCCTCTTGAATGCTTCTACATAGAATGGTTGTGGGGTGCATCGTTTTTCCTGTGGCTATGTCTTGTTCTGATTTTCTCTCCTTAGTTTGGCTTGTCTTCGTGTAGACTACACAGCACATGTCTGTACCCATCAACACAGGTGGACACGCAAGCTACTCCATCCTAGCTACCCAACTCTCATTCGAAACTAGGGACTTCCAAACCGTAGGTGCATCACCCTTCTCCATCCATGCCAGTCTTCAAAATTTCCTTGACATGTACTCCACCATCGTGTGGGTTTTATGCATAGTGCCCATTCTAGCGCATCGAACCATTGTTGTTTGGTACTGTGCATTCAAATTTGTCTAGGAATTCATCCATCGCTGTCACTCCATCATATGTTGATAGTTGCCTTGCCTTTGTTGTCATGCAATGAAGTGATCTAATCATCGTGTTGCAATTCAGCGTTGTCACTTTGTGCAACCGATTATGCCATCATTCTATTTCTTTGTCTGAATCCGAAGTGCAGGAGCTCTCATGCTCCCACAAGATTCTGCCATCTGCAGTTGGATTCACCCAATCCTGGTCTTGCGCAGTTATCTTGTAAATACAATCTAGCTCATTGTCACTTTCATCATCGCGCATTGGTTCAGTGTAGCGCGCTCCTTCGGCTGGATCTAGAGGGACTACTATGCATAGTGATTTTTTTCGAATATCATCTTCCACTTCTTCAAGTTGATGACTTTGTTCATATCAGTGGCCCAGTTTATTCCTAACAGGGTGGGATATGGATTGCTATCATCGACAATCTCTATCACTTCAAAGTCCGTCTATGTGCTTGTGCCTTCAATATCAATTGTTACACCTTGGAACCTCCCATGGGTAAAATATTTTGTTGGTTCGCCATTCATAATTGAATAGGGGACCACTACAACGTAGGCCTGCCCATGTGTTCCCATGTTTGCTTCGGTAACACATTTGCATCTGACCCCAGGTCTAGGATTACCTGATCCATTTCGTACTCACCAATCTGCAGCGTCAATCTCATTTCCCTCCCGGTGCCCAATGTGTGCTTTCCCAGCTTCCAGACTATGCATGGTTCTCCTGACTCTGTTCACTTGGTGATCAGCTCCTATAGCCCCTTAACTACCTTGTTGTCGCAGAACAATTTCATGCATGTCTCCAGAAAGGTAGTAAGCATTGAGGGATCCATTCTTGGCTCTATCCGATCCTTACTACTTGAAGTGGAGGCCTCCGTGAAGCTCTTCTTAGCTTCCATAAATGTCTCATTTGCGCGTTCTAAGTCAAACTCAGGTTCCTTTGTAGGAACCTTGCGAACCCATGTATCTTCCTTGGGTTGCTTCCCATTATCTTTCCATGTGGTCACACCATTTCTGAGCATTATGTTCACATTTGGGTCTTCTTCACATGGTTCAGACCTCATCATTTGGATATTCTAAGTCAGAGGAGGTTGGAGTACCCCTTTTTTATGCATTTGTGTGATCAACGTAGGGCAATCTATTGTTTCATGATCAAACTGAGCATAGTACAAACAGGATATCCTCATTGGGTTGGTACAATCACGGGAATAGTGCCTTGGTCCTCTACAATCGTAACAAATTAACTGTACACGGTCCCCTCCTGGTCCCATTCCTCCTTGTCCCCGACCTCGTCCCTGAAATCCAGTGCATGCCATCCCTACAGCTAGGTCGAGGGCTCACATTTTTGTCTGCATTCTATAGGCTAGGGTTTGATCCATCATTAACTTGTAGTTGTGACAAGTTTGCTCGTCGTGGCCTACCGACCGGTAGAAATTTCAAAACAACTGCTAGGGAGTTGGTGTATACTTTTGTAACAAATGAGAACTATCCATCATGTGTTTTCCTCCTATCTGACAGATTGCACACCATAACACAGGTGTCACACTCAGCCCTGCCTATGCCTCTGGTCTCAACGAAATTGATCCCCCCCTGCCAAGTAGTTCGCGAATACTGGACAATGTTCCTTGTCATGGGCCTAGCCTTTTCATTTTATGCACCATACTTCCTCACGTGCCTCTAGCTGCAATGCCCTATCTTGCTTCAAACTCTACATTTCCAGGCATAGATTCTGTAGTTGCATGTGGATTTGTTGAACTCCCAACCCAGGGTCTTGTATTAGGGTCTCATGAAACCTCATTTCCATCTCTAATGCTTTGGTCTGGGTAGAAAGTTTCTGTTGTGACAACTTTCTTCTCAAGTGTGGTGTCAAAGATGCTACAAACCATGCGTGATGTTTTCCATCCATTAGTGTCATATTGTCTTCTTTGATCGTGCTCTTTAGCTTTTGATCCAGATCCCAGGAGGTCTTGCCTGGAAGCATCACGATATCTTTAAACCTAATGAATTGACTGTGTCTCTGATTTCAACCGGTTAAATTCTTTATTCAATGCATTCTGGATCTCTACCATCACTACATTTGAGTGATTGTTAGAGTGCTTGATATACCATGTTAATGTGCAATCCTGCAGTGCACCCACCAATAAATCCTTCTAAATGTTGTTGTCTGTGACCCCTTATGGTTCCCACACTACTCTTACCACGAACCAGAACTAGTCCATATCTTCATTCCCTACACCTCTAAATACGGGTAGTTTGATCGCACTTTCCATGGTTAACTATGGGGGTGGTGGAGGTGGAGTGGTTTGGGATGGAGGTGAGGGAGGTGAAGCGGGTGGTGGCAGGGGTACAAACTAACCACACTTCTTGGAGAGACCCAAGCGAGCTATTCCTTGCTCACTCGCAAAAGGAAATTAAGGGATTGTTTCCTAATTCCCCACTACCTTTGTAGATCTTTCCACTCTGTGTCATTCCAAACATTAATGTATTCGCATAACTCGCTTTTCACATAACAACATATTAATTTAGGTGTTCAAATATTTAATGTACTTACCTCGTAGTCCCTTAAGAAAATGTCATTATGCTTCATTGTAGCTCACAGTCGTGTCTACCACAAACTCAGTGATAAATCCCCCTATTATCTGGTCGAGCCAATGGTCCACAGCTCGCTCGATCTTATTTTCTGGTGCCTCTAGCCTATGCACTAATTCTGGAGTCCACACTATCAGTTGGTCGAGCCTACTCCTTCCCTAGTTGTCAGCTAACCTCGCGATCCACTCATACAGTTCATAAGGAAATGATGCAAAGAAAATCTCGTGCATTTCCGTATACACGTAGCGATACAACCACGTCTTCTCAGCTACTTGCAAAGCTTTGTTTTCCTATGTCACAAACTCGTGAATCTTCTTCTCCAACCACTCTTCAATTTCCTTCCTTTGTTGGGTTCTAGTGGCACAACATCAAAAATCACTTAGGCAAATCCCAGTCCCAGCAATGGAACCATTTGTTGGCTTAGTGGGGCCTGACCCAGGTTCAGAGGAGAATTAGCCAAGAAAATCCTGGTACTACTAGCCCTTTTGGCAACAGTCCACGGAGCACAGATTGAGGTCTCACCCGAAGTAGTATGGGAGGGTGCTGGAACCAGGTTTCCACACCGTGGGTATGTCTGATATGGGGTGATAGGTACACGATTCAGCCTTCACACTTACTAGGTTACGTGCACCAACGAGCTTCTTGCATCCTATGGTACTGACGTCGCACAGCTCTAGCCGCAATGCAACTAGTGTTAAATACCCAAGTCTTCCTTAATTAGGTTCTATTCGCTTAATTACTTAGAAGTTTTTCATACATAAGAATTCATACAAGTGCACGAATATAAATAAATAGATACCATTAACGAATAGCATCAAAATATAGATCTATGAAATAGATGCACAATATGCCGAATGAACTTAGCCTTATTAATAATCCTTTCCAAGTTCAGTTCAATACAGACCTAACTCTGCCCTCTGCATTCAGCTGCAAGCGTCCATGCACTCAGTTGCGGACTCTACTAGGCCTCTACGCACTCAACTGCAAAGCCTCTACCTACAACTATGACCCAATACACTTCATATCCACTTCTATCCTCTAACCATGCCTTCACATCTATCTCTTACTTGATTGCCAAAAACTACTGTCTTTACACTTAGAGCCTCGCTCTATTTATACAATCCCATGGTCTACAGACCATGGGTAGGCTGACACAAATTTACATTAAATTACATTATTTTACAGCGGACAACCCTACGACTCATCCTAGACTCTCGCACTTTGCACCCACATTTCACAGAGTCTTTACATCACATTGACCAAAAATCTGTCTTTAAGCCCCAAAACCCTGCTGTGGGGGATCCGCTGCCCAGTAGTAGGCAACCCAACTCCCAGCCAAAAATGCACATTTTCTCCCAGCAGTCGAGCAGTCTCTTGCATGTGCCACTAAGTCAATTGGTCCCCTTGGGGACCGAGAGAAAATGACTTGCATTCATGGGCTGCTTCTCCCAAGGTAGCATGGAAAGACATCCCTTGTTTTAGGGATCTATTTTTAGTAGTTGGAGGTTACATGCAAGGATCATTTTATAAACCTCCCACCAAGTGTCGCTTTCCCTATTGTTGGAGAGGTAAATCCCCTCTACGGATAGAGGTGATCCCTACTAGCCCAAAAGGGGTCGAGCAACAATCAAACAATGCTACTCTGTAGGTTCCTAGTTGTAATTAACAAGTGAGTAAAGAACACCTACTTGGATTCCAATGCTATGTTTGATGAAGAGATGGTCCTCTCGCTCCTTCGCTCCAGCCGATCACAGTCCTCCACTATCCTCGCGGACGGACACCTGCACAAGCAAAGAGAGAACAAACACAAGCATAAAATCTACTAACAACAACTATATATCAGTCAGGAAAGATATAATTCACATTAATCATTCATAAGACAAATGGGAATGGAACCATAACAGTAGTCATCTATCTTTATTAATCAGAAAATAGAGTAAGGTACAACCGAAGTCCTGACGCTGAGTCCTTCTCTAGAGGGTCCAGCCAGCATGTCTCATAAGCATTCACCTTTGAAATAGATCTCCCAAATCAAAGAACTCTCTCTCACATACAAGGCAACAAACTCATAACCTTCCTTAGGCTCTATAGCAATCCTCACACAACACACCAAATGCCTACAAAGAGCAGCACTAATGCACTAAGAATTCCTCTATGTCAAAGTCTATATGTTCCAAAACTAAAAACTAGCTACTCATGGCAATGGTGGAGGCTTATATAGGAGAAGGAGTCTCCATGAATAGTGAAAGGATGAGTTTTCCCCCAAGAGAAGTGGGTGACCAGGCGAACAGACATGCCAGAGAAAGGATGGCGACCTTTACAAAGCTAACAACCAAGTCTGGAGTCATCTGGAAGGCTGGCTGTTAGAACAAACTCACCTAAACAGGATCAGCGCGGGTACAAAACTAGGCTGGCGTGCTAGCATCGCATCTCAATTACAGAAGAGGTCTGGTCAGCGCGAACTGATACAAGCGGAGGGTGCGCTGTTTATGAAATTCGACCAGCGCGGAAAACCCGTATGATTCCGCGCTGGCAGCGCACCAGTTACACTGTCATCCGCCCGTCAGTGCGGTTATTTTAATAACAGTCATGATGATCCAGTAAACTTAGGCAAAGAGGGTTTTTTAGCCATTTCAGAGAGCATGAGCATGGTGGATTTGGTTTTATGACACAGTAGGGAGGCTGATAAGGAGATAGTGACAAATTACTGTGTAACAGATGCCCCCTAAAGCATGAAGCCCGAGAGAGTGGGAGGGGTGAAATTCTTTACGAAACTGCTGAACCGGAACACCACCAGGAAGAACCTGCAGGCAGATACAACTGATATTTCAATTACATGTAGTCTCGGCATGGGCGCAGCCATCCAAAAGACATGTGAAGAAGGTTTGTGGTATGGACGCAGCCACCCAGCTGAAGAGACCATAATGATAAGAGGTATGGTCGCAGCCATCCTAAAGGACTCAGGTATGGGCGCAGCCATCCATCAATGAGTCATGTAATGATGATCCACAAAATCACAACCTAGCGCACAATGAACTAGAACCAGGGTCTTGCGCTCCATCCAAACCCGAACAAAGTACAAGTCCAAACATGTGAATATAGGAGTCGAAGTCGAACATGCTTGAACATCGTCTGATTACCAGCCAATGGTGAAATCTGTTAACAGACGCGAGAGGGGCCACCAATGATGACGATGGTCCTCAAGGTACTATAGGTACAATCCACGGCGTGTGAATGAATGAGCCGGTGTCGAACACCCATAGAGCCATCCGATCAGAGGCCAATGATGAAAACCTCGCGTCGAACACGAAGAACCTGCCATTGAGGCATGCAGGCTCCAAGGTACCTGAAGGGAGTCTCTAGGTCACTCCTGGATAATGAGCTGAAGTCGACAAGAAGTGATCTTTATCGAAGGTGGGCCATAATGTTTCCCACATCATCGACGCGAGACGGGTAGAGACAATATGTTTTGTGTGAAATATCAGAGGGAGGTTATACTTGCAGAGGCCAACTTCCCTTGAACATATCAGCGGCACAATGACGGATTTGGCAGTATTTGGGGGTCAAATGATCAGAGGTCGTAATGAGAGGACAATGAGCAGATGAATGGCCAAATAGGATAACCCAAACCCATGGAAGAAAAAGTGAAGAGAGATGAGATGTCCCCACCTAGACACGAATGCAAACAGTGCCATGTTCAAGAGCGACATACTGCCGATGACGACGATTATGGTTCCTTTATTTCCCCCACGATTTATGGTGAGTACCCCGGTTATTTTTGGATGACAAGCTCGACGGGGATAGAATATGCTTGGAGAGCGTCATTTTGACGGAGTCCGATGTCATTAAGTTTTAACGAGTCTGACAAAGGAAGAACTCGGCGTCTTTTCATGTTTAGAGAGTCTGAAAAGACAGCTAAAAAGAAAACTCCAGGGGGGTGCTTTTTCGTAAAGTTGTGTCTCCCGAGCCCAAAAAAGTATAAAACGATGCTCGAAAGAACCGCCCGATCATTACGACGGAGGAGTACTTTTCGTGAGTAGTGACTCTGACCCGAAACAGTAAAAAAGTGGTCAGAAGCACGTCGTTTAAGGACCAATAACGAGTGCGAAACGACAAACACCCGACAATCTTTGTTGGTTTAAACGGTCGAAAAAGAGCGTTAAAAGCGACCGCTTCTCGTTCCTTTTGACGAGCTGAGAGGAGGCTCGACAATATTTTCTTGTTTTATGTTGGAAAAGATCTTAACGGCGACATTTTGGGACCAAGTGTATACAAATCCACCGTGACTTTGCCAATTCCGAGGACCTGCATAAGGGAAACACCCGCGTAAACCCGTTCGATATGTCGAAAAACATAATAAAACATGCATTAAGGCATAATTAATGACATCAGGACTGAATTCATGGCAAAAATTGTGGTAAAAAACCCACATCCATAAGAACTATAGTCAAATCAGGAATTTTTTACCATAAATCGGGATTTGTAAAAATCATTTTTACGATTTTACCATTTGAGCTTTGGAGAACGTTGAAGAAATACAAAGTTGACGGAGCGAATTCCTCAACATCTGGACGTCGATTTTCCGACCGTCGATTCCAAGTAGGTCCCTCTTGCCCTGCGCTCCATTTTGATTCCATTTGTATGCAATTTCACGGTGGGATTTGGCCAGTTGGCCAAACTTTTTGAGCGTTGGTGCGCTCTAGGTCAGCGCGGATTCGCCCATCGGGTCCGCGCTGACCGATTTTCCCAACACACACCACTTTCCGGTTCAGCGCGGAAAACCCGTGTCCTTCCGCGCTAACCCAGAGAAAAATACACAGGCCGCCATTTCCACCGCGGCTGTTTTAGAAACAGTTGCACTGGCGCCGTGAAGATTGATTTTTTAAAATTAAATGGACAATTTCCAAATGCAGGCAACCTAATGACTCTTGGGTGATCTTGCAGGACATAATGGCCTTTACATGGCAGGAGAGAGACCATGATAACACAGATATAACTTCTTTTGCAGATTCTGGATGCCGCAATGCAATGCGGGCATGTGGATTACTCGAATTCTTCCTTACTCCGCGCTTGAGGGCTCAGCTAGACCTGCTAGAGCTCCTGATCAGAGCATGGAACCCAGTGGATGGAAAATTCACCATCTGGGGTTGAGACATAGAGTTCGACTGGTCAGATATTTACTTCTTGACTGGATTATCTCGCTGAGGCGTCATGCTCATCCTGGAGGGGCATCGACCTAGCGGCGAGACGGTTGATCAGTTTATGGCCCGTGTATGCCCACAGGAGGCCAAAACACGGAGCGGGAAGTGCAGCATCCCGTCGGTGGGTATCAGACCACACGCCGACATAGTGCTCCACACTATACTCTTCTTAGTGACGCGGGCAGCAGGCAGCCTGGCGAACCACGAGGCCTCAAAGGCCAACCTTTTGCTAGCTCTCGGGTGCTTACAGCCCACGATTTTCAACTGGGCGGCAGCTGTGACCAACAGCATGAAGACGCAGTTGAACAACTGTCGACGTGGAGAGTCGAAATAGTTCGGCTATGGATCGCTTCTTCTTCCACTCATGTTTGAGCGGGTGCCGGCCCTTCGGCTACAGACTATGGTACTAGACCCGCCGAACAACACACGAGAGACGAGGGCCACCAAGTGGTCCCGGCTCATGCCTCGTGGAGGTGGTGGGTGCTCAGTGTCGTGGGGCATCTGTTTCCGAGAGTGGCTAGAATGCCAAGTTATCTTCGTCGAGGACTGGCCGTACGCTAGTATCAACTTTCGTGGTGATCCTGACATGCCGCTGCTTGCGGGAGAGCAGTGGGATGATGGAGGTAAAACACTTGATCTTTTTTATTTTCATTTTTGTGATGTTTTTGTATTTTTTCATGTACATGTCCTAATAAATGCTTATGTTGTGCAGATGTGGGACCCGTGAGACCCCCTTGGCCTGGCTCCAGAGGCATGAAGGGAGGAGCAAGGCGCTGCTGTCTTGGCCTTGGCTCCTGCAGGAGGCGACCAGACAGAGACCGTGATTCACAATCTGGAGGGATTACTAGCAGGAGTCCCAGATTACCAGGGGATCAAGGAGGTCCTCTTAGCTGCTTAGATCCATACAGTGGGTGTAGAGCCCAGGATGCACCGCCTTTTGAGGTGGGTGACCCGAGCGGTGGCGTGCTATAGAGAGCATAACCCACCACAGTAGACACCTAGGCTTTGTTTCCCATTGTTGTTTTGAGAGACATATGTCTCAGATGTACTGAGGACGTCGGATCTATTAAGACATGTACACTTATTTTTTGAGCGCCTTAGTGCGCGACATGGTATATATATATATATACATGGTGTTTTTATTGTATCTTATGCTTCTTATGTTTGTTGATTTACATATTTCGCAAATGTATGTCTAATACATAGTTAGCCAATCCATCAGTTATAGCATTAAATCTTCTTGGAATGTGATGATAAGTAATATAATCAAAATCTCTTTCCAATAACTTAACACGTAAATACAACCTTAATATGCGATGATCTTTGATGGAATATTGTCCATTTAGTTGGTGGACCACAAGCTGTGAATCTAAATTTACAACCAATGAGCGGATTCCGAGGTTAATCGCCTCGGCTAATAATTCAATTACAGCACTATATTCAGCTACATTGTTGGTTGTAGAACCTAGACACACACCTTGAATATCTACTAACTCACCATGAGGATCGTAGATCACCCATGCCGCAGACGACAGATTGCGAGTGCTGCGGAAAGCACCATCAGCGAAACCAACGTAAGGTGATCCAGACATCTATTCAGAAGCAAAAGACACAATAAGCAGCAATCACACCGACACACTAAGACAAAAATCAAATAAACACGCACACACACTAAACACACTATAAAAACCATATGCATGTAAAAAAATAAATGAGAGAGTGCCTGGACTCAGCCGTAATATTTCTTAAGATATAGCCCGTTACGGGGCCTGTCCAGGGGATTGCCTTCATAATCGATCATCTCGTAGGCACCTTTTTGTAGAACTCTTTTTACAATGTAGGGCCCATGCCACATTGGCTCGAGTTTTCCTGCTCCTAGCTTATCACTAGCCTGATCGTAGAGTAGTACCAAGTCACCTTCAATGAAAGAGCGGGGATTAACCGAGTTATCGAAGTGAGTTTTCACTCGCTTCTTTTGAGCTTCGATAGCAAGGGAGGCTAGACGACGTGTCTCATCTAGTCATTCCAGGTAAAGAAGCCGCTCTTCTGCAGGAGTAGTCTCGGGAAGTAACTCGACGGCTAATTTGAGTGAATGAATCTCACACTCAATGGGAAGGGTTGCCTCCAGCCCATATACTAGCTAAAAAGGGGTGAAGCCGGTGGCATCCTTCACGGAGGTTCGGTAGGCCCACAATGCGGAAAACAACATCAAATGCCAATTAGACTTGTGCATGCCAACAGTTATCTGAAGCATCGTGACCAAAACTTTGTTCACGGCTTCAACCTGACCTTTCGCCTGGGGATAGTATGGAGAGGAACTATCATGCCTAAGTCCAAGTTGGGTTGTCAACTCGACCATCATATGATTACGGAAATGTTTTCCGTGATCAGTGACAATGGCTTGTGGAACTCCAAACCGAGAGATAACATGGTTGAAAAGAAACTGCACCTCCGTATGACCATCTTCTGACAATGTGGGCATTGCCTTGGCCAATTTTGTAAAGTAATCGACAGCAACGATGATGTAACCATGCCCCCTGGCCGAGCGAGGGTTACATGTCACATAATCAATGGCCCACTTAGCAAAGGGGCCAACGGTCACTACGGGGTGCAGAGGGGTAGCAGGACCACGCATCCTTCGCTGGTATATCTAGCATTCGTGACATGAACGGACGGCAAGAATGCAGTCCTTGAAGATGGAAGGCCAGAAGTAGCCAGCACGAAGGATCTTTTGCGCGGTAGCGTATCTAGACATGTGATCGCCACAAGCACCAGAGTGGCAGTCATTTAGAACTCTTTCAGCTTCTTCAAAGGTGAGACACCGACGAAGAACCGAATCAACCCCAAGGCGGTATAGGGTGTCCCCAACTATGAGATATGGCTGATCTTGGTGACGAATCCGCCGACGAGCATCTTTCGAAGTCTCGGGGTGAAAGGAGGACGTCTGCAAATAGACAATTATGTCCCCATACCATGGATCGAGGGTGCTGATCAGGAAAAGAGTTTCATTTGGAATCGATTCCTCTATCTACGAGGAAGTAGCGGTGAATGGTAAGGAGCATAGCAGTTCAGCAAAAACAAGTGATTTCTTTGACTTGGCTGCAGTAAATTCCAAGTCGAAATCTTGGAGGATCACGATCCACTTTGAGTACTTGCCCCCCAGCAATTGTCGTGAAAGAAAATAGGTCATGGGGTTACAATCTGAAATCGCCGTAGTAGTATGCAACAGAATGTAGTGGCGGAATCGTTGGACGGCGCAAACCATGGCGAAATCCAACTTCTCGACATATGCATATCGAGTCTCCGTGTCTAATAAGTTGCGACTAAGATAATAGATGACATGTTCGATGCCATGATCGTCGTCCTGAACCAAAACCATGACGATAGTGGTATCGATAGCAGCCAAATTGAGTGTATAGTCACGATGCTAATTCGGAGGCCGCAACAAAGGGGCAGAAACCAGGAGAGTTTTGAGATGAGCAAACGACTCCTCGGCTATGGAATCCCATCGGAATGGGGTGTCACGCTTCAGTAACCGCGTAAAACCCTTTGCCACTTCGGCATAGTTTGGTATAAACCGTATTAAAAAATTAGCTTTTCCCAGCAAACTCTGTAATTACCGCAAAGTTGCAGGGGGAGGAAGATTCACAATTCCCTCGACTTTAAGGGGATCCAAACAGATGCCCTCTCGGGAGACAATAAACCCGAGCAGTCGACCTGATTCCACGCAGAAGACACATTTGTGCGGATTTAAGCGAATATTATAGTTTCTGCAGTGAAGAAAGATTTCACGAAGGTGCGATGGATGGTCCACGCACTTAGCTGAATGAGCGGGAAGATCATCCAGATAAGGTTGTACGATGTGTCTGATATCGTGGAAAGCATACGACATCGCACGCTGAAAAGTAGCGCCGACATTTTTGAGGCCGAAGGGGAGCTTTTTATAAGCAAAGGTGCCCCAGGGACAGATGAAGGCCGTCTTATGTTGATCTGCTGGAACAATGTTGATCTGGTTGTAACCAGAAAATCCGTCCATGAACGAATATATCTCGCTACCCGCACACTCGTCAATGAGTTGATCAATAAATGGAGTGGGGTAGTTGTCCTTTGGGCAAGCTCTGTTGATGTCACGGTAGTCAATGCAGACACGAATGGTACCCTGTTTTTTGTCGACAGGGACGATATTTGAGACCCATTCTGTCAGTGGGATGGGATAGATAAATCCCGCCTTAAGAAGCTTTTCAACCTCTGCTTTGATGGCTGCCACCTTGCGGGGGTGCACGGGATGCAAAAGCTGGCGAACAGGTTTGGCCCCGGGATACATTGGTATCTCGTGCACGACTATAGATGAATCAATACTGAGCATTTCTTCATAGGACCATGCGAAGACATATCGAAGTTCGCAAAAAAGGGCGATATAAACCTGAATCTCCTCGGGAGTGCAGGTCACTCCTATGTAAATATTCTCGGCAATCCCTGCCTTGACAGAGATGTCGATTGGTTGAGTCTGCGTGATGTTCCCTAGATCCCCTTCGGACGATGTGTGATAAATCTGAATGGGCGTCTGAAGGGGTTGAGAAGGGAGACATGAAGCAAACCGCGCAAGACACAGTAAAGTTTCCTGGGATGTAGGGAGAAAGGAAGAATGGTGGTGAAGAGGGAATCATGGTCGTTCATCCAGAGACATGGTCTCTATAATAGCCTCATCGGAAGGAAATGTTTCCTTCAATGAATCCAAGGAGGTGTATTCTCCTAACGAAGGGGGAAAATCATCTGAGTCAACCGCCCCACTCGAGACGGTGGGTTCGTCAGGAGAAGCTGATGCAGCGAAAATTTCAATGTAATTGAGCTTGGCTGGGCTCAACGGCATCTCCTCGCCCCAAGGTTCTATCTGGCCAATGGAAGGAAGAATCCAAGGATCAGAACGAACTGAGATCATAAAGATCGAGGCGAAGTTGGGAGGTGGGAGGGAAAAAACACCTATAACGGCAGGTTCTTTGAAGAGCCCGCCTCCCACATTTTCATACGGAACTGAGGTATGCTCAACGAAGGGTACGTTTCCCTCAGAAGAGGAAGCGAAAAATGAGAGTTGATCAATCGTGACAATTTTCCCTTGATGGGGAAAGCGAATGACACAGAAGAGAGACAAAGCCACAGCACGCATAGCGTACGTCCAGCTCCGTCCTAGAAGAAGGTTATAGGTAAGACTTGCGTCTACAACCTCAACTTCAACTTCTACGGTCTTCCCTTCTAAGGTAATCGGTAGCCGTTGAAGGATACCATATGGTCGAGACTCTCTCCCGTCGAATGCTTCCAAGGTCGTCGGGGACTGACTCAACGTCGGAGACCCGATGGCTTTCCAACATGCAACGGACATGATGCAGGTTGAAGCGCCCTCATTAATGATTGTACGATGGATCGTTTTAGAATTGATGATGACTTGTATGAGGAAAGCTATCTGATGAGGGAGTCACGGAACATGACTCTCGAGATCTAAAGTGATTAAATCCGAGTTCACTGGGTCTATGCCACCGATGGCTGATAGTAGGGACTTCCTCTAGGGGGGGAAGCTCTGAAGGACTTCCAATGCGGACATGGCAGACGAAGCCTGCGATAAGTCCTCCACGATGCTATAGTGCTGGGCAGCACGAGCATTCGGGTTATAGGAAGACCTCCTGAGTACCCCTTTGGGAGGGGGTCGGATTGTCGTCTTGGCAATCGGTCTCTCAATATTGAGAGGACCAGAGCTGGATGGAGGATCACTTGAGGGAACCTCTGGATCCTTCCCGGTGGACGACAGATAATCCTTAGCTCGAGTTGATACATGAATAGGAATAGTTCCAGCCATGAAGACCTGGGAACCAAAGGGAGAGGATGAAGAAGGATCAGCTACCATCTGGGTTTGCTGAGAGGGAAAGGGTTCTTTCAAAACAGCAGGGATCCCTTGAGGACCTTTCAACAACCGACTAACTTCGGCCTGCCTAGGGCAGTCCTTAGTATAGTGGTCTTCCTCACAAATGAGGCAAGGATACTTAGGCTTGCGCTTAGCTCCTTTCTCACTAGGAGGTTTAGATGATTCCTGCTTGGGTTGATCGGACTTATTTTTCTCTCTCCCCTTTTCCTTTTTCTTACCTTTTGAGGCTTTTCCTGTCATAGAAGACTGAACGGAATTGACCTCGGAAGTGTTACTGGAAATAACAATGCCTTGGGAAGAGTTTTCGTTAGGTGAACTAGACTTCTGCTTCCCAGAATTGGATGACTTTTTAGAGGCCTGGCCTACAGAGCCAATGACTCCATCAACAGACGGTTTAGGTGGAGCCTTGGATGTGCCCGGCCTAGGGGCGTCTGGAAAATAATCATACAAAGTACCAGACTGAGAATAGACTAAGTCTAGGTACTGAGCGCGCGTGATCGCTTGCTCTTCAGTTACGCATGCCCCCATGGCAATGTCCCGCGCAATCTTGGGGACAAAGGAGGTAGTAAACTAGTCGGTGAGGAGGAAATCAGGTATCCAAAACTTGATTAACCTGCGACGCCTTCTCCATTCATGAATATGATCAGAGATATGTGTAGCAGTATCCTGCTTAAGAGACGTAAGGAGATGACTCCCCGTCTCATACCGAATGGGTAACTGAAAGTGATCTAAAAATGCCATAGCCAGTGAATTGAAATCATGGAATGATGCACGTGACAATTCGATATACCATTTTGCTGTCGAACCAGTTGTTGGATACCTATACCAATAGGTTTCATATTTCATGATTGGCAAATGTAAGTACCAAATATGCTCCATTTTTGCTGCCACAAAGGTTCCATATTTGCAAAAGAAAGAAAAGGTATATCTAGGCCTGCATGTTCGCAAAAGTTTATGGATGATTCAACAGCCTAATCTGGATCATGCCATGTTTTCAATTTAGGTTGTAGAATAGAGAATGAAATCTGTCCAAACTGTTTAATCTTGGCAGATCAGTAGCTAGGTAGAGAAACTAAGGTTCCCAACTGCTTAATCTAGGACCTTGGAAGGAATAAGGGTTGTATTAGAGAGAAAAGGAAAGGAAAAAGCCAATGAAAAGAAAAGGCATTCAAAGGGTTTGCAAGCCCAAGTGCACCCTCCAATAAGGAGCAAAAAATGTTAGGAGAACTAGTTGGGTAGGTAGATGGGGTTGCAGAAATGGTGTCTCTTCCAAAAATCAAAGTTGCTCAAACATCCACAGGAAGAGCAACACACTGGAGCATGACTAACTCCCTTGTTTTCATCTGTATATCACTCATTACTAACACCCTTTCCCGAGCTGCAGAGCACAGAAATTTATATCTTTGACATACTCTTATGGCTTTAAGAAGCCACATTTCTTGTGTAAAAATCTTTTCATTTTGATATACTCTTGATTTCAAGTTATTTTCAAAGAAAACTTGGTTGAACCAGCCCTCATCCATATGTTCCCTCCATATTAACAACTAACTCTATTACTTAGCTCCCTGTACCCCATTATCCCTATTATTATAAACACCATGGTGTATAAATCCCACAATGCATAAATACCCCCTCCTGGGCACTATAGCCATAATGTTCGCTCCCTGGGAATTGAATTAGCCCCTGGCTAAGGTCAAGAACCCATGTTCCACCTTTTGCTCCAACTCAACCAGGTTTCCTACACAAAAGTTCCATTTTGACCTTAAAAACCCTTGAAAAACCTTTTAAAGCCATAAAAACACCCAAGGGAGGAAAAATATTGTGAAATCATCCTTCCCCCGCCTTATCCTAAGGTCGGGAACTTATTTACCCTTTCATGTTGCATAAAAAAGCCATTTGACCCCTTTCCCTATAGTCTCGGCCTTCATAAAGATTTATGCCCGAAACTTTATGTAAAACCCTCAAATTGCTTGTATTTCTAAGGTTGGCGGACAGAAATATTTTGGTAAGTGAAACCATTGAAAATTTTCCAAAGAGCAATTAGCGCATGGAGGGTCCCGCCGCCACGTTTGCAAAGAAATATTATTGTTTAAAGCCCGCCCACGCACGGTTACAGCTCGTACAGGTTGCCCATCCGACAGCCGTTGGATAGCACCTGTCCCAGATCTACGGTGGGCGTTGATTTCGGGAAATCCCGACGTCCGGAAGTTAATAAACGCAGCAGTTACGGATCGTGCAGGTTGAGCGCCCGTCAGCCGTTGGATCGCGCGCCTCCAGATCGACGGCCCACATCAATATCGGAGGACCCTACTTGTCTGACAGATACCTTCCGATATCTGTCAGACGCTTGCGTCAGGCGAGCGTCAAGCGAGGACACTTGTCACTCCCAAATCGCATCGGAGCAACGTCTGACAATTCTTTCACTGTACCGGGCCGGTTCCGATATTGCGACACCTGTCCCGCCCACGTCCTCGCTTTGCTGTCGTGCACGTCACCGCCACGTCTGCCCGCCTAGTCCGTCATTTGCCCACGTGGTCGCCACTTCATCGTCCCCGTGGACCGGTCGTTGACCGCCACGTCACCCGATGACGTCCTGCTGACGTCATCCAACCCAGTCCCCCATGATGACGTCATGCTGACGTCATCCGAAAAGCGCGCCAATAAAACCAAAAAGCCATATTTTCGCCATTTTTCGCAATTTTGTCATATTTTTCGGAAAAATACTGTTAAGCTGTCTGCATGTAATTCACAACGACCGTTCAACCAGCCAGCCCGCGACCAATTTCAAAGAATCCAGCGCGCAAACCCATCCATTTCTTCAGTCCACGCCATTGTTTAACAGGTATTTAAGCCTTCGTCCCCCTGTGAACTGGTTTTTCTTAAATTTGTAAAAACCACCACTAAAGGCCCTTAAATTGAAATTCCACCGATAAACCAACTGCATCCTACCCTTATTCGACCATTTAGAGTTGAAACATCGCGGTGGAGACCTCGGATAGACTGCAATTTCTGTTAAAAACCTACCCTGTTCGCGCAACCGTGGACTCCTACACAACTCCCAAACTGACAAGGGAGGTCTTCCTGCTGCGGAAAACCCTTCCCAAAAGGCCCAGCATTGTTATCCTTGACTATACACCAACCGTGTCAAACTTGGTCCCCCTCAATTTCACTGTTTCAAGCGACATTTCAGAGATTACTTGTATAAAACATGGATACCCCTGAAGTCCTAAATGTCACTCCTCTAAATGCTCCTCAGAGAGAGCTAGACTGGCAGGATTTGGCAGACCTGGATTACCAGATCTCAGAAGACTCCAGACAAGGATGCACCCATCATATTCACCTGCTAAATGAGTTCAGGGCTAGGCACAGAGATGGAACAGATATCCTAGGCATCTGGGAGTCTGCCCTGCCAACTTTTAAAATGCCTCAGGTCAGACAATTCCCTAACCTCATCTATCTATGTGCCAGTTGTTATGATCCATCACAGAGAGCTGTAATCAATCCCAAGGGTGAAGTTGTATTCTATACCACCCCTCAGGCCATCAGGGATATGGTTCAATTAAAAACTCACAAGAAATTGGTTCCTTTATCCCTGCTGGACTTAATCAACCAAGGGACCAAAATACTTACAGAGGCAGAGATCCTGAAATTAAATCAGCTGTTTATTAGCAAGTCAGACACAGTGCTGCATCCCCCTATCTTTGATGGATACCTAAATCAGCTTGGACTAGACCTGGCCCATATGGTGAGCTCAGTTCTGGGATATAAATCAATGGAGTTTATAGAGGAAACTGTGCTAGTCATGATGTCAATGTTTGCCCTTGGGAAGGCCCCTATCTGCTATAACTATGCCACATACATCTCTGACAAAATACATGAGCAGTTCCTGCACTTATCCAGAGAGAGGGTGTTCAGATACACCTCATATATTTATCATCTTATTCTGTATCACTAACATGAAAAGTTCTCTTTTGAAATCAAGAGAACTGATGCAGCAGGAAACCTAAGATCGGTTGTATATTGGAGCTCAATCTTCCACGGCAATTTTTACTCACCCTATACATATTATGAGTTCATAGATCTGTTCATTCATCCGGCCCTATCTCTACTTATGACAGAACCTTCTCCAAGACTCTCTGATGAAATGCAGAGAATTCTACAATTGTCCAGTGCCTACAGCATAGGGGACTGGTATTTTTACCAGCATCACACTGTGATTAGGATATATGGCGGTGAGCTGCGCCCATTCAGGCTACCCAAGTTTGTGCCTATGAGGCTCTTTGCCCTGGAGTATTTCAGACAATTCGGCAATGCCGATCAGATCCATTTTGCAAGCAAGGGCAAGAAGGCACAACTCAAAGTTAAAAATTAGCTTGGTCATTTGATTTTAAACAAAAGAGAAGGATGGAAGCAGGCAGATAGGATGTTGGAAAGCCTTGGCCTAACACAAAGCTTCCTTTGGAAACCATATGACCCCAATGGCTTTATATCCAAGAGGAGACTAAAATACAAACTCTCCCACTATGAGCATGATAGCATGCTCCTCATAACAAGACATGCAAACCAGCCAAAATTGAAGAAAAATACCTTGATAGAGCCTCTGTCCCAAGAAGAGCTAGTTGATAGGGCTAGGAGACATTTATTGAAAATGGCTGACTTGGAATGTCCTTCTCAGGTGCCTGCCCTACCAAGTTCTCACACAACAGCGCCAACTTCCTCATCTGCAACACAAGAAGGGGCAGCACAAACTTCAAATCAGGGGCAGAACAAAGGTAAAGACAAGGTAATGGAAGAAGTAGAGGGCCAACAGGGCCAACAAAGCCAACAGGGCCAGCAGGAGCAACAGCAGCAAGACCAGCAAGAAACTGATCATCAGGATCAAGAAAAGCAAAGAACAGAAGGCAAGGCAGCCACCCAAGAAAAGACAACCAGCATGGCGCCTCCTAAACAGGACTCTAGGATAGACCCCTCTGTCCTCCAAACCCCTCAGAAGGAGGACATCAACAGGAAAAGGGAGAGGGAGACCCCTCTCACAGAAGGTCCAGAGAAAAGGCAGAGGCTCAATCCATTCTCAGAAGAAGAAATGCAAATCCTTGAAACCTCTGCCAGCTCAATGCATCAAGAGCAGGATAGGGCAGCACTTGGGGAGGTCAGCTCCTCAAGACAAGACAAAAACACAGCTGCAGGCATAAAGGAGCAGTTTAAGGACGCCGAAAGGAGGAGTGAGCCAATCAAAATTAAGCTCTACAATTATCTATTGAACATGGCTCCTCCAAACCAGCAAAGACTAATGGCTGCCATTGATGTGCAAGAAGGCAAAATGACTATGAGCCATTTTGCCCCTACAGTGCAGCGACCTCAATTAGCTGCAGATTATATAAGGACAAACTTAGAAGTCCTTGCAAAGGACATCCACCCCATGGACCAGATCGAGCTCCACAAGC
>APFE031499756.1:0-20373 GCA_000404065.3 Pinus taeda
GGGTCATTATATAATCAGAGCCTACATAACAATAATAATGTAAAGGCACAATAATAACAATAGTGGGCTTCTATGGGGCACAATAATAACAATATGGGCACTACATGGGCACATCAATATAATAAGAGGGTTGTACTAATAATAATAAGGGGATACACTAGTAGTATAGGGGCCTAACAAATAACATGAATTAAAATTATTAATATAGTAATAACATGATTAAAATAATGATAATCATTAGTATAATAGTGTTTCAATATAGTAAAACATAAAAAATAAAACAAACAAACAATATAGAAATAACATCGATTAAAATTATTAATATAGTAATAACATGAATTGAATAATGATAGTGATTAGTATAATAGTGTTACAAAATAGTAAAACATAAAACATAAAACAAACAAACAATATAGTAATATAATTATTAATATAGTAATAAGATGAATCAAATAATGATACTGATTAGTATAATAGTGTTACAAAATAGTAAAACATAAAACATAAAACATAAAACAAACAAACAATATAGCAATAACGTGAAATAATATTATCAATATAGTAATAACATGAATTAAATAATCATAATGATTAGTAAAATAGTGATATAAAATAGTGTTGCAGAATAGTAAAGCATAAAACATAAAACAAACAAATAATATAGTAATAACATGAATTAAAATTATTAATATCATAATAACATGAATTAATAATTATATTGATTAGTATAATAGTGTTACAAAATAGTGTTACAATATAGTAAAACATAAACCATAAAACAGACAAACAATATAGTAATAACATGATTTAAATAGATATTGATTAGTATAATATGTTACAAAAGAGTAAACATAAAACATAATACAAACAAACAATATAGTAATAACATGAATTAAATAATGATAATGATTAGTAAATAGTGTTTACAAAATAGAGTTAACAATAGTAACTAAAAACATAAAACAAACAAACAATATAAGTAATAAGATGAATTGAAATTATAATATATTTATAAAACATGAATTAAAATTATTAATACTAGTAATAACAATAATTAAATAACGATAATGATTAGTGTAAAATGTCACAAAAATAGTGTGTTTTTGTACATTATTATTAATATAGCAATAAACATGAATTAAAATTATTAAAATAGTATATGAATTAAAATTATTAATATAGTAATAACAAGAATTAAATAAAGATAATGATTAGTGTAATAATGTCACAAAATAGTTTTTTTTCGTGACATTATTACACTAATCAGTCATACCCTATCGCGCGCTTTGGAGCAGCCATACCCTAGCTGCATCTCGATTCCTCTGCGCCCCTGCTGCTCTGCGGCATGAGGCTTTGGGCTATCTGCCGCCATTCTCAGTGTTCCCCTTTGAGCTTCTACTGTTCAGAGCGCCCATCTTCTACTGGGCAGGAATTTTAAGCTGGGGTTGCCCTCATGGAGGCCCCAAGCTCACCCCAGGCTAGCCTGCCCGCTTCTGCCGACGCTTTTTCTCGGCTCTTGGCCGGCTTGCCACAAAAGAAGAAGAGCGAAGCAACCAAGTTTGTCAAGCAACTGGAAGACATTCTTGAAATCTCCCTGCTGCCAGAGACCCCGATTCAGGTTGCCCTCTCCTTGGCTGAGCAGGCTCTTGTCGGTCAGTTCACCGATCTATGGCCTTCTCCTAAGACCACTGAGTCCTGAGTAAACAGGAACTAGGCTCCTCTGATCAAGAGTAGTGTCACCTCTTACTTCTTAGGTCAAGGGTATTTCCTTTTCAAATTCACCTCAGAGGAGGACAAGGATCTATTCTTCTAGAATGGCCCCTATTTCATGGGCCCCTAGGGCTTGTACCTTAACAGATGGACCCCAGATTTCGACCCTGTAGTTGATGTCCCTTCAGCGGCCCCTTTTTGGGTCAGAGTTCCTAATCTTCCAGTCCATTGCTGGAACTGGGACTCACTGAAAAACATCGGAAATGCCCTTGGGAAGTTCATAGATAGGGCAAATAACAAATATCAATATGATTGCGCTCTTATATGCATAGAAGTAGACCTAGAGGTGGGTCTCCCAAAAGCCATCAAAATCAAAGTAGGAAGCTGGTCCCATCTGCAGAAGTTGGATTACGAGTAGCTACCTTTCAAATGTCGAAAATGTCATGTCTACGGACACTTCGCCAGAGGTTGCCCAACCAATGTGGAACCGGAACAGGGTAAAAAAGAAGCTTGGAATCAGGTCAAGCGCACCAGGAAATCCCAAAAGTAGGTTGGTCCAAATGGAAGAGGTCCAAAGGTGCCCCCTCAGCAACCCTCTCCCAAAAAGGATCAAGAAAACAAATTTTCCCCTCTAAGCTCACAAATAGAGGAATCTCAAGAACCAGAAAAACAAAAATCAACCCCTCCCTCTAAAGCCCCCAAAGGTTCTGGAAATGGAGTTGATCAAGCTGGAAGTGGTGTTCTAGTAATAGAGGCAATGGCTGAAAGTGGTGTAACAACAATAGATTTGGCAATGGTTGAGAGCTCCAAAGAAAACATTATCGCAGCAGAGGAAGAGGATCATGAATTAGAGTGCTCGGAGGAAGAAGGGGAAATAGGAGAATCCCAAGCTTTGATAAGGAGATCCACAAGAGGCCACAAAAAAATGGGGAAAAAAGAGAGCACGAAACCTTAAAGGATAAGCTTCAAGGTAGCCAGCCAACTCTTGAGAAGCTCCTAGCATCAAAAGCAAAGTTGACGAGAAACCAGCCCCAAGGCTCCAAGGGAACCAACTAGAAATATAAATGATGAAGATAATCTCCTGGAACTGTAGAGGTATGGGGAGCAGAATCAAAGAAGAAGCCATCAGAAGTTTAATAAGAACAGAAACTCCTAACATACTTCTCATTCAGGAGACCAAACTGGAAGACTCCATCTTCCTTCAGGCAAGCAAGAAACTTTGGAGCAAATGTGAGGCGAAAGCTATCTCAGCTCGAGGGGCTTCTGGAGGGCTAGCCACTCTTTGGAATGCTAGCAAATCCTTTTTCATCTCTGAATCCCTCAATACTCACTAGCTTCTCTTAAAATTGCAGCACTTAGACTCAAAAGATATTATCAGCCTCTTCAACATGTACATCGCTATGAACGTTGTGGAAAAGAAGGCTTTCTAGGACTCCATAGGAACCCAAGTAGATCTAGTCAATCTGCAGAATATCATCATAGCAGGAGATCTCAATATTACTCTCCTTTCAACAGACAAGAGAGATTGCAACATTGCTCGAGATTCGGCAAGGGAATGGGCAGAGGACCTTATGCAGCACTGGGAACTCCTGGACATCAAGCCAATCTCGGGTAAGCTCACTTGGACTAACAAAAGAATTTGTCCTGGCCATATTGCTACTAGATTGGATAGATTCTTAATTCAAAGCTCTTTTCTTCTTCTTGGATTAGAATATAGAGTTCACATTATCCCTTGTAGCACTTCGGATCATAAACCCATGAAGCTGGAACTGGTGTTTCAGCTTGACCTTCGTCCAATCCCCTTCATATTCAGCCCGCTCTAGACTAACGAATCAGACTTCATGCATTTAGTTAAGGACATCTGGAGGCAACTATTAAAAGGCTCCCCCTTTTTTGTCTAGGAGGAGAAGCTCAGAAGAGTGAAAACGACTTCAAAAAGTTGGGTCAAAACTCTACCCAATCCAGCAAATGAAAGAAAATTTATTCAACGTAGTCTGGAAAGTCACCACCTCTAAGCTGAAACAGCTGATATAACCAAAGAATTTCTAGACAAAGAAGCCCAGCTGCAGCAAAACTTCTGCAAGGCTTGTCTAATAGACGAAGAGTACTAGAGACTTAAGTCACATAGTCTTTGGCTTAAAGCAGCGAACATGAACTCTTCCTTCTTCCATAAACAAGCTCAAGCCAGGAAATGCACCAATGCCATTTCCAAAATTAAAGATGGCACTATTACTCATAAAGACAATGCAAGCATCGAAAAAGATGCCTCCCTTCATTTTAGAAGCCTATATGGCGAAGATAAAAATATGGACCAAAGCTCTGATATGACTGACGTGGTTCTCTCCTTGATTACTGTTGAAATGAATCACCTTCTTGAAGCTAAAGTCACTAAGAATGAAGTCAAGGATGCCCTCTTTGACATGGACTCAGACAAAGCCCTTGGACTGGATGGTTTTACAGCCAGATTCCTCCAATCTTGCTAGCAGATTATGGAAAAGGATCTATACAAAATGGTTATCAAGTCCCAAGCTTGCCAGAAAATCGAAGGAAGCATGAACACTGCTGTTCTTGCTCTCATTCCCAAAGAGAAAGGAGCCAATACTTTCAACAGGTTTCATCTGATATGGCTATGTAACATCGGTTATAAACTGATTACTAAAGTTATTACTAATAGACTTAAGCTCATCCTCCCCAAACTCATTCTGGAAAGCCAAGGAGGATTCATTCAGTGGAGACAGATAGTGGACAACTGCATGCTGGTCTAAGAGGCAATCCACTCAAGTATTAGCCCCAAGGAAAAAGATATGGTTGTCAAGCTTGATTTAGCGAATGCTTTTGATAGAGTCCAGGACATTTTTCTGTTAAAAGTCTTACACGAATTTGGATTTGGGGAGAACTTTATAAATTGGATTCGGGCCTGCATTTTGGAGCCTTGGATCGTTCCTTCAATAAACGACAGAGCTGCTAACGTTTTCAAAGCCACGAGAGGGCTCAGGCAGGGGTGCCCACTCTCACCCCTTCTGTTTGTTCTTAAAGCCTCTGTCCTCAGCTTCTATTTAGACAAAAAAATGATGGATTAGGAAATTGTTGGGCTCTGTATAACAAGGGGTGCTAAAAACATCAACCATGCCCTCTTTGCGGATGACACCTTGTTATTGGGAGCTGCCTCTATACTTATAGCCTCTAGATTTAAAGGAGTCCTGGACTAGTTTTGTTTGATTTCGGGAAGTAGTTTAAACATTGGAAAATCCCATATCTATTGTTGGAACACCACTTCCAGCATGCTCAATTCCATTTCCAGAACTTTTGGTTTCGCAGCCTCCTCAAACTGGACTTCCTTCAAGTATTTGGGCCTTCCTGTCTTTCTTAAAAGAGCCTTCAACAGAGATTGGCTTCCCCAACTGGAGAAATTCAAGAACAAACTACTTGCTTGGGGCTTTTCCTGGCTCAACATTGCTAGTAAGTCTGTCCTCATTAAATCTGTGCTTAACAGTCTTCCCTTGTTTCAGTTTTCCGTTCTTCTTGCTCCCTCCGGGATTCTTAGAAAAATGGAGGAGATCATTAGGAATTTTTTTTGGAAGGGGGGGAAAGAAAAATGAGAAAAATTTTTCGTTAGTGAGCTAGGATTCCATCTCCAAACCGCTCTTAGAAGGAGGCTTGAATTTCAAAAATCTTGGAGTTCAAAATATCACCATGGGGGCTAAGCTCATTTGGAGGATTATAGCTCTGAACATTGGCTCGGCTCATCTAGCTCTTTGGAAAAAATATTTATGGGTAAACTTTCCCACTGTCTAGGCCATCCTCTACCGCTTCTGAATTCACCCTTCCAGAAGCTTTGATCAAAAGCCTGTCCGCTTATAAATACTCATGCCTACTAGGTCCCTGGAAATGGAAAAAGGATCAACCTTTGGACAAATAGAATTATGAACAAGGAGCCACTGGGAGACTGCCCCTCCCTCCAAGGGTTATGTAGTGGATGGATGCTGGTATGCATTCCCTATGGGATATCTCAGTCTAGCAGGAATCTCACTCGGTTGGATGGAAAATTGAAATTCCCCTAGATTTGGCTATAGAACGCGAGGAACTACTCTCCAAACCTCGTGGATTGGCTCCATCACGGATGTGAAGCAAGGATACTAGAGGTTGGGGCGTGCAGGCTGGTGGTTATTCCGTTGCTTAGGCATACGCCAAGCTGTGCGAGCACCCCCATGTGGCCATGAATCCAGAGCCTTGGAAAGGAATTTGGTACCACCCTTCTCTGCCAAAAATTGATTTTTTCAATTGGCTGTTATGCCATTCCAAAATCTTAACTAATAATAATATGCTAAAGCGTGGCTTCCATGGCCCTTCAAGGTGCAGTCTTTGCAAGGCAAACTAGGAAATTGCTTCACATTTGATGCTAGATTGCTCCTTTACTTTGCAGATCTGGTCTATGCTGCTGAACACTTTGAGTCCCAGCTTCGAGTTGGCTTCCTCCACTGCTAGTTTTTTTGATAGATGGCTACAAAGGTACCTTGGTCCTCCTCCAGAAAACAAAATTATTAGAGCAACTTGGTTAATTCTCCCTAAAATTATCTACTGGCAGATCTCGCTAGAGCGAAACAAAAGGATTTTCCGAAACTGTGAGCAGGACGTCAAGCTAGTGGCAGTTAAAATAAAATTCCAGTTAAAAGAGTGCCTAAGAGACCTCAAAGATGATTTAAATCTCACCCAACAGGATAAAAACTAGGGCTCTTCTCTCGACCTACAGCTCCAAAAATTGGTAAAGAGTATCCCCCTCCTAAAAGTTTGGCAAATAAGGGTTACAAAAAACGAGCTCCAGGGATGGATTGAAAACCAGCAAAGGCACTCATTTTTTGATGGGGCTGCTAAGGGAAATCTTGGAAGAGCTAGTGCTGGAGGAGTTATCTTAAACCCAGCTGGTTCTAGGATCCACAGCTTCGCTTGGGGCTTGGGCATCGCTTCCAGCATCCAAGCTGAGGCTTTGGCTCTTTTTCAGGACTCAGATCTGAAAGTGCTGAACATCAGGGAGGTCAATGATATTGGAGATTCTCAGGTTATTATCAACACTATGGTGACTCATTCTAAGACAAAGGACCTAAGGCTAGCAATGCTGATACACAAAATTTTAGATCATGGTGACTCTTTCCATAATTTAAATTTCTATCATGTGTTGAGAGCCAATAATAAGGAGGCGGACACTGAAGCTAACAAAGCAACCCTTCTTACAGCTGGTGCTTTGCTCAAAGGCAGATAGGAAATATGGGAACCAATTCGTTAAATTACATCATTGTCATGTTTTATTGCTTTCTGTTAAATCAGTTTGTTTGTACCCACAAGCTTGGGAAAATCTTTGAAATAGACCATATAGTTGTAGCTAAGAAAAGATGTGAGCTAATCATAAGTGTCACGGTCTTGCAAGGCTATTCGACACTTATCGTTTTAGACTTACCCTTTGTAAACCGCTATTTGGCATTAAGGCCAAGTTTCTAATAATCCACTACCCGTAAAACATAAAACATAAAATAAACAATCAATATAGTAATAACATGTATTAAAATTATTAATATAGTGATAACATGAATTAAATAATGATAATTATTAGTATAATAGTGTTACAAAATAGTGTTACAAGATAGTAAAACATAAAGCATCAAACAAACAAATAATATAGTAATAACATGAATTAATAATTATAATGATTAGTATATTAGTGTTACAAAAAAGTGTTACAATATAGTAACACATAAAACATAAAACAAACAAACAATATAGTAATAACATGAATTAAAATTATTAATATAATAATAAAGTGAATTAAATAATGATAATGATTAATATAATAGTGTTACAAAATAGTTTTACAATATAGTTAAACATAAAGCATAAAACAAACAAACAATATAGTAATAACATGAATTAAAATTATTAATATAGTAATAACATGAATTAAATAATGATAATGATTTGTATAAAAGCGTTACAAAATGGTGTTACAAAATAGTAAAACATAAAACATAAAACAAACAAACAATATAGTAATAACATTACAAAATAGTAGGGCTGTTAGGGTTTAAGCGTTCTCTTTCAGTTACAGGCTCTGTCCCTTGGTTGGCGTAGCAGCAGCTGGCCGTTTCTTCAGCTGCTGTCTATGAACACTGTTGCTTTTGAGTTTTCCAAGGAGCTGAGGCGATTGAGGGTCTGGAAGCAGTCTTCTCCTGCCTCGAAGCCCTGCTTCGTCAAGGTCAAGTGTTGACCGGTCTCATGGAAGCAGAGGGGTCCAGTGGGGCCCCTACTTTTAAACAAATAGTTATGCAGAAGCAGAAGCAAGACAGAAAGGAAGGGGTCAGGATCTCTGGGCTTGACAACATCAAGCAACTTGGCAGAGGGAATAAGGATCAACCTCATGGGAATATTGACAAGGCAAAAGAAACAACGCATAGCACAGGCACAGAAACAGAAGGCCTGACAGGGGCTAAAGACAAAACTCCTTTAATAATTAACTCATCAGGAAATGAGAAATGACAAGATGATGATGAGAGGAAGCAAATAGGTGACAGACAAGGAAAGCCGGAAAAGGAGGGGGAACCGAGTTCAAACCCAAATAAATACACTTCATACAGTGGGGCCTGTAAACTGAAAAAGACCAACAACCTAAGGGTAGTCATAACTGACCCAGAGATTCAGTCATACAGAGAGAATATGGCAGAACAAGCCATCATCTGCAAGTTTATGGGTATTTGGCCATCTGAAAGAACTCTTTGTCATTGGATCAAACTGCATTGGAAGCCTTGAGGGGATGTCAAACTTCACCTTGGAGCCAAGGGTTTTTTTACTGTAGTCTTCTCCAACCTAGAAGATAAGGACAAAGTTTTTGAAGGGGGTCCTTATTTTTTAGCTTCAGCAGGTCTGTACATGAGACCATGGAAACAAAATTTTGCCCCGGAGAAGGAGTCTTTCACCCAAGTCCCAGTCTGGATCCGCTTATTCTCTCTTCCAATAGACTACTGGGGTCTGAATGCACTGAAACAAATTGGTGACAAGTTGGGAACATTCATCAAAGCCTCTGAAGCTACTCTCCAAAAAAGATACACTTCCTATGCCAGAATATGTGTTGAAATGGACGTCTCTGGGGCACTACATGAAGGACTCTGCTTGGAATATAGGGACGAGGATTACTTTCAGGATATCGATTATGAGCAGATTCCCTTCCGCTGCCGCAAATGCCATGAACATGGGCATCTGATAAGGGATTGCCCAAAGATCAGGAAGGAACAAGAGACTGAAGTAGCTGAAGCCCACAAAGATACTTAAGCCTTCATCAAACCCAATTCCAGACAGAGAGAAAACAGATGAAAGAATCTCAGAGGAAACATGGAGAGGAACAACCACAACAATCCTTTTGTGCTCTTAGACGCTGAAACTGACTCGGAGGATAAGCACAAAACCCTAACATCCGGAGCAGAGAATGAGGAAAAAGAAACACCTACAGGGGAAGATACACATGTAGGGGACCTCGATAATGAAGTTCAAATGCAGGAGAGAACAGAGGATACTGAGGAAGAAACCGATATGCTGACCAGTGATGGTAGCAGCGAAGATCAAGATTGGGAAAACGCGTTAGCAAGAGAAGTTTGAACCTACCAGCAATGGCTGAGAACTGGAAATCCCGAGGTATAGAGAACGCATCAGAGGAAGAAGTCAGGATAGTAAACAACCTCTTCATAGCAAGGCAAAAGGCATAACTAGAAAGGCAGAACAGGAAGCTAGGTGTGGCGAAAGGCAACAACACACATACAAAAATTCCTTTATGGAAAACATCCAGTTCCAAACAAAAGAAAAGAAGAGGTCGGAAAACAAGTGGTTAAGCACTACAGGAACTAGGCATGATCATGATAAACTCAGGAAAGATGAAGGCGCTCAGCACCTTCCAATCCTTCCAATAAAACTCAGTTACTCATGAAGATAATCTCGTGGAATGCCAGAGGGATTAACAGCCAGGCGAAACACAGGATCTTAAAGCGGAAAATCCAAAAGTATAAACCGGAATTCATGTTTTTACAAGAAACTAAATGCAGTAGCCCCAATATCAGCAATCTTTGCAGAAAACTGGGGAGACATATGGAAGTTCTAGAGAATGAAAGTCAGGGAAGAGAAGGAGGCCTTGCAACCATGTGGGATTCAAAGGAAGTCCAGATGTTATCGGCGGAAGCTAACAAGCACTACATGGCAGTGGAGTTCCAACCCATAGGTAACTCTGGTTCCTTCCTCTGTATCAATATTTATAGTCCTCATAAACTAGAATAAAAGATAATATTTTTAGAAGCTTTAACTAGACTTTTCAGAAGACATCCTAGATCTAAGTGTATTCTCGGGGGCGATTTCAATATGATAACCACCCTTTTGGAAAGAAAAGGAGGTCTCAGGAAACTAAACAGAGATGCAGAAGCTTTCACAAACTTCATTGAAACTGTCAAACTTGTAGATATCCACCCCAAAAGTGGCCTTTACACCTGGAACAACAAAAGGGGGGGTGACAGACTAATAGCTTCTCGCTTGGATAGATTCCTTATCTCAGAAAGCATCATAATGGATGGCATAACAGTGGAATGAGATATCCTTCCTAGTGGGGGATCAGATCATTGGCCAATCTCGCTCATTGTTGAAGTTCTGGGTACCCCGAGGAACAAACCCTTCCGGTTTGAGAAATTCTGGTTAGACCACCCCAACTTCCTTGAGATGGTAAAGAAATGGTGGTCAGAACCATTGGAAGTCAGCAAATCCAAGATGTTCAATCTATAAAAGAAGCTAAAAACAACTAAACAAAAGATAAAAGATTGGAACAAAACGGACTTCGAAAACATATTCCAGGAGAAGGTCATTCTTGAGAACAAACTGGAACAGATCCACAGAGATGGTGCAGCAGAAAACCTCAGTGACGAGGCTATGGAACAGGAAAAAACTCTTTCTCAGTAATTTCATAAACGGTGCTCTCAAGAAGAAACTCTATAGAGACAGAAGTCGAGAATTCAATGGTTAAAAGAGGGAGAGTTGAATACCAAATTTTTCCATAGATCGACTCTAGACCATAGAAGCAATAATCGAATTCTCGAACTGAAAAATAATGCAGGGGAGATTCTAAAAAATCACAACGACATATCTTCTCTGCTCTCGGACCACTTTAAATCAATTGCTCAGGAACCTCCCATAAACAGAGAGGAAGCCATCAAGGAATTAACAACAGCCATCTCGAAGACTATTACCTCATATCAAAATTGGGCCCTATGTAGGGAAATATCCTTGGAAGAAGTGGAGGAAGCGATTAGGAGCATGCCTAATGATAAAGCTCCAGGTCCAGATGGTTTCACCATCAATTTCTACAAGGCCTGCTGAAGCATCGTTAAACAGGAAGTTTGGGAGGTAGTGGAAGACTCCAGACGTTCAGGGACTATTCTAAAATCCCTCAACTCCACCTTTCTAGCACTCATACCCAAGGTTGAAGAAGCCAAAACACCTGATAAATTCAGACCCATTGCATTATGTAATGTAATTTACAAGATTATTTCAAAATTCATAGCTAACAGATTGAAGACGATTCTCCCTGGCATAATCTCAGAAGAGCAATCGGGCTACGTTGAGGGTAGACAAATTCTCGACAACATCTTATTAGCACAGGAGATGATTCACTCACTTCATTCAAGGAAAGAGGCAGGCATGCTCATGCAATTGGATCTCTCAAAAGCTTATGACAAAGTCAGCTGGAAATACCTTGAAGCTGTTCTAAAAGCATTTGGATTCTCCAGGACCTAGATCAAGTGGATTCTGGCTCTCATCAAATCTCCTAGATACTCCATCCTTTTCAACGGTGCTCCATCTATCCCTTTCACTCCTTCGAGGGGGATAAGACAAGGGGATTCCCTATCCCCTTTTCTCTTCGTTATCCTGATGGAAGGCCTCAGTCGAACCATAGCCAAGAAGAAAGCGGAAGGGAAAATAAAGGGTCTTCAGCCTATAAGATCGCTTCCTGCCACCACTCATCAACAGTTTGTCGACGACACCATGTTACATGGATCTCCCATGGTGAAGGAGGCGGTAGCTTACAGAGCCATCCTGGATCTCTTCAGCCTGGCCTCTAGCATGGAAATAAACTTTTCTAAATCCACTATTTTCTTTTTCAACACTCACCCGACAGTTCAAACTCACTTATCCCAGCTGCTAGGATTTAGGATTGGCTCCCTGCCTTCGAGATACTTGGGAGCTCCTCTGACTCTCAGACCCTGGCAGAAAGGGTATTGGGAGAAAATTCTAGCCAACATGAAGAAAAAATGCTCGCATTGGACGAACATAGCTCTCAATCTGGCGGGCAGACTCATCCTAACCAAAGCCGTCCTTCAGGCCATCCCGCAATACCTTCTCTCAATGCTTCCTGCTCCCAAAGGAATTCTGCAGCAAATGAGAAATATTCAGCGATCCTTTCTATGGAGTGGTAATGGGGATAAGAAAAAGTGGGCTTTGGTGTCTTGGAATAAACTTTGCATGCCGAAATCTAGGGGGGGATTGAATCTAGTTGATCCAGGGGTAGTCAACCGGACTTGTGGAGCCAAGATATGGTGGAAATGGATTGAGAATCCCACCTTACCATGGGCTCGGCATTGGAAAGAAAAATATGTTCCAAATTGTGATACTCAAGAACTCATCAGATTACAGGAAACCCCGGAAGGCTCACCAATATGGAATCATGCCAAACATAACAAAAACCTAGTTAAGGAAAACAGCTTTTGGAAGATTCGTAACGGCAGGCTAGCCTTGTTCTGGGAAGATGCTTGGCAGCAGCTTCCAAAACTCGATTCTCCAGAGCTAATAACCATAAAGCGAACATATCAAACTCAGGGTAGATACAGAGTCAGCCAATACTGGAATCAAAACAGTACAGATGCTAATTGCAGGGAATGGATAAACTTAAATCCTAGGAATACAGAGGTAAACAACCAGACCAATCAGCATTTCAATGAGCGCATCCTAAAAAGAAAGATCAAGAAAACTGAAGAGGCTAACAAACTAAGGTGGGGTCTCAAAGGTAATGGCAACTTCTCATTGAAAGAGGCCAGGAACATATTAGAAAAGGAAGAACAGGCAGAGGTCATGCCATGGTGCAACAAGGTATGGGATAGTCTTCTATGGCCGAAGATCAGAACTTTCCTCTGGATACTGATGAGAAATAAGACTCTAACTTGGGACAATATGTGCAAGAAAGGTTTTGAGGGGCCCTCTAGATGCCCTATGTGCTTTGTGGAAGAGGAATCACTGAACCATCTTTTCAACACCTGTGAATGGGCCTCTCAATTATGGATTTGGATGGAAGGGATCCTTAGCAGTTCTGATCGAAAGAGAGATTCTATACACAGCGTTGTTCTAAATTGGAAGACACACTTCTCTAGCATACAAAGAGTCAATAACATATGGAAATCGGTACCAGGGTTTTTACTTTGGTTTATCTGGAAGGAGCAAAACCGCAGAATTTTCCAAGATGAACACAGGAACATTGATTTCTCTAAAGACAACATAATTACCAACATTCAGCAGTTAATTCAAACCAAATGTAAAGAGGAAAGAAACGAAAGGCCAACAGCACAGGACTTACGTATTTTGAAAAGCTTCCGGCTGGAAGGAACCAACACTATTACTGTTCTGAAACATAGGATTCAACCACCCTCACAGATAGATAAATGGCAATGCCCACCAGAAGGAGGTTTAAAATTGAATTTTGACGGGGCGTTGAGAGGCAACCCTGGCATGGCTGGAATTGGAGGTGTCTTACGCAACCAACATGGAGAAATTCTCCATATCTACTATAAAGCGCTCGGGGAAAGCACGAATAATGAAATGGAATTCGCAGCTCTGGAACATGGTCTAAGAATTGCAAAATCCAGACGCCTCTATAACATTATTCTGGAAGGAGATTCCTCTCTGGTCATTTCCACAGCTCAAAAATTGCAGCGGGGTACAAAAGCAAACAAAGCTACTAAGCATTGGCGGCTTTCCAAAGTTACAGAAAGAGTTGCAGAACTCATGGATGGCATGCAAGGTCTAGTCTTCCATGCGGTTAGACGTCGGGCAAATGGGCTGGCAGATTACCTAGCGAACTGTGGAGTAGACAATCAGGGAAGGGGATGGGACAGCTGTTGGGAGGAGGTGAATTGTCCGAATTTGAAAAATCGATGCGCAAAGCTGGCGCAACAAGACTTAAACGACACCCACCGGGCCTGACCGGCAACAGTTTATCTGTCTAGTACCGTAAAAAGGAAAATTCGGGCAGCGACCGGGTTTATCATCACAGAAGCGGGACGATTGGACAGATGCGGTGGTGGTCTTCAGTGCGAGGAAGAGCCAAACATGGGAACCATCAACAGGGTTCATGCTACGAGGAGATCCGTAGAGATCGTTTGGGGAGAAAGGACATTCGCCTCAAACCTGATAGGAAGGAAATCAGAAACATTTATACGCTTGCAGGGGAAGGATTTGAAAGGCATGCGAACACCCTCTGCATTAATTACAACAGTACCACTACTCTGGCTCGGAAGGAAGGGCATTCTCTGGAGAATTCTATGGATAAAGGCTATTTAACCAGGGGTTCGGGCTTGGCTTCCCCCACTTCAGTCCTCAGCTCGGCCAGCAACAATAGCCAGCCTGTTAGTGAAAGAACTTGCCGTGAGTTGTTCAGAGGGAGCAGCATGGTTGCGGGTAGCTGTAGATGCGCGGTAGCTAACCAAGATTTGCGCAGTGCGCATAATTTGTATGAAACTCGAGCCTCAACGAGAAGCAAATGCAAAATTGCTGAGTTGGAGGCTAAAGTTAAACATGAAGAAGCGCATAAGCAGGGGGGAGCAGCAGTGGATGAAGTTGATTGGTTGAGTGACCCGGGCAGACCCGCTAAAAGAGCAACTCAATTTACCCACACTAAGGCGGAAAGCTGGAGGATAAAGACTCTCCTGGCGAAAGCCCTGGAGATGAAGGATGTTGGGAAGCAGCGCATCGGGAAGGAGTACCCTGCTCCGGATAATCAGCCTAGTAATCCCCCCGCCAGCCATGAGTCCTTGGAGCGAAGAATCTCCGTTGTTCAGGAAGGAGTGGAGGTGGTTAACAAGAAAGTGACCCTTCTCATCAGATTGCTCAGGCAGACTTTGAGCCCGGACCCCTTGGTGCAGGAACAAAGGATGAAGGAGGCCCAAGACCTCCACTCCACGCAGGAACTGCAAGCCAAAATTGACAGACACATCCTCGATGTGGGTCTGGACACTGCTAGCAGGATGGGTGGCTTCCCGCGCCCTTGCGGACTCCCCTAATCCTCTGTTTTCTCTCGGTTTGGTTTTGTCTACTTCGGCTCCACGCCTGTCCTTCTGGTATTTCTCTTGACTCTTTGTGTTATGTATCGGCTTCGGCCCTATGATTAGTCCAGACGTCTCGGCCATAGGCTTGTTTTATGTCAAATATCCAAATTTTGACAATGTCATGACACTATATCTCTTTGTTCTTAAGATAGCCGCCCTGCGTGGTGTGCAGTCTGGTTTTGATAGGCCCGCATGGTGGTTTTTTTGGTTTTGGAAGCTCAATGTCGATTCACAGCGAGGCTGTAATGGCTATCTCAGGTTTTTGTCTACTTCTGCAGACTTTTTGTAAATTATTTTCTTTTTTAATACATATACAACTAACTTACAAAAAAAAAACATTACAAAATAGTAAAACATAAATAGGAAAACAGTAAAACATAAAACAAACAAACAATATTGTAATAACATGAATTAAAATTATTAATATAGTAATAACATGAATTAAATAATGATATTGATTTGTATAAAAGCGTTACAAAATGGTGTTACAAAATAGTAAAACATAAAACAAACAAACAATATAGTAATACCACGATTTGAATTAATTAATATCGTAATAACATGAATTAAAATTATTAATATAGTAATAACATTACAAAATAGTCCCCGGCTGCGGGTGATTAATAAGGATATTAATGTGGGGGCAGCCTTCCCACTGGGCAAGTGGCAGCCCAGATCCGCCAGCTGTAGGTGTGATCTACGGGCCTGCCACCCGCTTCCTGTTAAATTCAATGCAGGCCTTTACTCAGCCCTGCAAATTGCCGTCAACCGCATTATGGTCGGCCTTCGATTCGCCTCTTCGGTGCTCAGCTTGCAGTCTGCCTGCATTGGAATGTCCAGTGCTTGGAATGTCGCTCTGTGGCTTTTTAAGAACCAGCCTCCGCTGGTTATGCCTCATTTGAGGTCTGTTCATCGCGCAATCTGGCTGTGGATGCTTTGCTTTTTCGATTTTCTTCTGGTGCTTGGGCCTTGGAAGCGGACTCTAAGGTTCAGACCTCGGCCCTCAGCACAGAAGGCCTTGTTATTTTCCTTTGGGCACCCTGGCTCTCTTATCTGCAAGCACCAGTTTTTTTGTGTTCTCACTGCGCCCCTCGGCGCTCAGGGTGACATTCCGGACCAGCTCTTTGTGATAAGTCTCGCCCCGCCCCTCTGTGTTCCTTTTGTTTCATATTCGTCGCCCTTCGTGCTTCTATCTACTATTGAGCCTTTGGGCAAGGTCAATTGGCTCTCTGTGAATTGTGGTGGGAGGCGAACTAGTTCTTTGTGCAGCCCCTGTTTCAGTGTCACTCCATAATGTCGCGTGAACGGCTCCGCCTTATCAGTCGAAGGGGTGGGTCACGGGGAGGAGCCAGAGGAAAAGCTTCCCCTCAGCACTCCTCTCCCTAAATGGATTCCCCCTCTGAAGAAGTTAACTCCCATGGGGCAAGCCGTGGCCGAGGCAGAGGAAGAGGCCGAAGCCGTGCAGCTGTGTGTTCGCACAGCTCTCACCCCTCAACCCGTTTTCGGTTCCCCTACTCCTTGGACAATGCTACTTATTTTGTGTCTGTGCGGACTGAGAAGTGCGAAAACGTAACTTCTCCAGAAATCCCTGCGGAGCCTAGGCCACCTCCTCCTATTTAATGTTGAAGATTTTAGCCTGCAGAGGCCTCAGGTGTGGTGGCGGGTCCAAGCAAGCCAGCAAAGGATGATTCTCCTTACACAGATACAAGTGCGTCAGATCAGTATGGTTGCAGAATTGTGGACGAACAACCATCCACCTCCGTGGATGCTTGAGCTTGTCTCCTCGTCGTTTTGGGGGTCCTTTCTGCGGTTTCATGAAGTGTGTTCAGCTTCTCCAGTGCACAGCGTTCGTCGTGGGACATTTTTTTATCCTTTCAGGTCTGTTCAGGTCGAATTCGGTCTTCATCTTCGTCTACCTTTGCTGTTATATCTATGTATGTTTGTATCTCCACACAAAGCCCGGGATAGTGGGTTTTGGTATGTGTCAAATGGTTTGGCTTTCAGTGGGTTCTGGATTGTGTCCAATTGTCAGTCTTTCAGTCTTTCAGTCTTTCAGTCCTTCAGTCTTCGTTGGTGTTATTGTCTATCCCACGTATGTTGGACAAATCAGTTTTCAAAGGAAGTCTCATCTTCCAGTGTTAAAGTCCAGCTGTAACCATCTCAGCATGGTGAATTTTGAGGTTAGCCTCGGTGTAAGCTTTTTTATAATCCTTTTTGTATAATAATAGAAGTAGCATAAATTACAAAAGAAAAAAACATTACAAAATAGTAAAACATAAATAGTAAAACAATAAAACATAAAACAACCAAACAATATAGTAATAACATGAATTAAATAATGATAATCATTAGTATAATAGTGTTACAGAATAGTGTTACAAAATAGTGTTACAATATATTAAAACATAAAGCATAAACAAACAAACCATATAGTAATAACATTAATTAAAATTATTAATATAGTAATAACATGAATTAAGTAATGATAATGATTAGTATAATAGTGTTGCAAAATAGTGTTACAATATAGTAAAACATAAAACATAAAACAAACAATATAGTGATAACATGAATTAAATAATGATAATGATTAATATAATAATGTTACAAGACACTGAAACATAAAACATAGAACAAACGACAATATAGTAATAACATGAATTAAAATTATTAATATATTAATAACATGAATAAAATAATGATAATCATTAGTATAATATGGTTACAAAATAGCGTTACAATATAGTAAAACATAAAACATAAAACAAAACAATCAATCAATATAGCAATAACATGAATCAAAATTATCAATATAGTAATAACATGAATTAAATAATGATAATGATTAGTATAATAGTGTTACCATATAGTATTACGAAATAGTGTTGTAATATAGTAAAACATAAAAAATAAAACAAAGAAATTGTATATTAATGACATGAATTAAATAATGATAATGATTAGAATAATAGTGTTATAGAATAGTGTAACATAATAGTAAAACATAAAACATAAAACAAACAAACAATATAGTAGCAACATGAATTAAAATTATTAATATATTAATAACATGAATTAAGTAATTATAATGATTAGTATAAGAGTCTTACAAAATATTGTTACAAAATAGTAAAACATAAAACATAAGACAAATAAACAATATATTAATAGCATGAATTAAATAATGATAATGATTAGTATAATAGTGTTACAAAATAGCGTTACACAATAGTAAAACATAAAACATCAAACAAACAAACAATATATTAATAACATGAATTAAATAATTATAATGATTATTATAATAGTGTTACAAAATAGTGTTTAAATATAGTAAAACATAAAACATAAAAAAAACAAACAATATAGTAATAACATGAATTAAATAATGTTAATGATTACTATAATAGTGTTACAAAACAGTGTTACAATATAGTAAAACATAAAACAAACAAGCAATATAGTAATAACATGAATTAAATAATGATAATTATTAGTATAATAGTGTTACAATATAGTAAAAAGGAAAGCATAAACAAACAAACAATATAGTGATGATGATAGTGGCTAACATCCGCTGAGACCAAAGATTGGTCTATCAGACCTAAAGAAATAAATTGTTTATTTTGATTTAAGATTTTATTCTTATGCTCAAAGAGCTTGGAGAGAAGCCTCCCGAGCTCACTATAATTTTGACATTGTAAAAGGCTAGGAAAGTCAGTATTGTAACAAATATTGTGAAACTGGGATCTAATGTGGTTGTACGCGGGGCACTCTAAGAGGAAGTGGTTTTCATCCTCGATGTTCCTATTCTCACATATATGACAAATCCTTTCCATCCATGGCATTTTAGGAACTGCCCAATGACATGTTTCACTATGGAGCTCATGAGAATTCGTTCTAATCTTTGCTATATTAATTTTCTTATAATAACTTAATTTTCTTTTACCCGATAAATCTTTCTCACACCACTTTTTTCTTTGAACTTAGAAGTAACAATATCTTTAATGTTATTTTTGTTTTGAAATGCATCATTCTCGTTGATCTCCCAATAGTTTAACAAGGCCCTTGTGTCTTTATGCCACCCCCAATTAAGCCTTAGGTGGTTTTGGCTGTAATTTAAAGCTAGCTTAGGAAGTCTATGATCATCTATGTTATTGAGTTTGTGCTTGTATAACAGAAACCTAATCATAGCTAGGCTCTCAATAGGGGAAATACCTACTTCTATAAAGAGAATAGGATATTGTTGGGTCCCTATAACACTAGTGATTACCCCATTACTATTGTAGTTGTATCCCTTATTAATATTGTTGTGCCCATGTTGTCCGCATATTGTTATTACTGTGCCTCATAGAATCCCTCTATTGTTATTTTTGTGGCTTTAAATTATTATTGTTAGGTCAGCTGGGTTATATTGTGACTCCTTAGACTCCTATATATAGAAAGGAGGTTTTTTCATTTGAATCATCCAAGAATTGTTCATTTATGTAATGTAAAGGAGGTTTCCCCTCTGAAGAGGCTGAATTCTAAGGCATTGATCTATCTTTTCTATCTTTTTCTTGAGTTGGTTTCATAACATTTGGTATTAGAGATTTTCGCGCTATATTTGCGGAGATATGATCTGAGGAATTTGGTCTTTTTGCAGACTCTTGAATTACACTCCAAATAGGTGACCTAGGGAAAATTGTAATAACTTTCTCTCTGAGCATCAGATTGAAATTTTCTAAGAAGGTATAGAAAGAGGACGGGCTATAGTTTCTTTTATACATTTTTCAGACACAAAGGTCGAAACAGTGACTCATGGCACGTCATACAAGTTCGCTCTACTGAACTAGTCTATAATCAGGTCACTTTGTGAGATTTCACATAACTCTTCCTTGGAGAATCCAATTTGGACCATACTGGTGGCATTGGAAAGAGGACACAGAGGGCCACTTCAGGTCGCAATTTCAGAACTGGATGATTGAAAATTACAAAGATATGTCAGAGACAATATCAAGCTCCTACAAAGTGAAAACAAGTGTGTAGATTTTTTTAAATTTTTTCTTAAGTTTGGTTTGAAATTTTATTTTGAAGGAATTCAAAGGGGATAGTAGAGCATTATTATCGGTAACTGATACCCTGAGGAAAGAAAATGCAAACACCTAGTAAGCAACCTAAAAGCTCTAACATGACTCATGAAGAAGAGGAAGAAATACTACATGATATATCAAAATTACAAGACCAAGTGCAACAAAGGTCACTCTCACAAAAGCTAATAGAAGCTAAGATAAAG
>APFE031499761.1:0-16823 GCA_000404065.3 Pinus taeda
TGCCCAAACTCTATAATTATTTCCTCCAATGCCTTGATTCTGTTGTCTTTAGCTTGAGAGGATGCCCTCTCCAACTCAAGCTGTGCTGCAGTGTTGTTTAAACTATTTTGCAGCCTGTAATTTATCAAGGTCTTATCGGCCAGAGTGGCATAGACCATCTCACCCGTTTGCTTGTGGAGCTCGATCTGGTCCATGGGGTGGATGTCCTTTGAAAGGACTTCTAAGTTTGTCCTTATATAATCTGTAGCTATTTGAGGTTGCTGCACTGTAGGGGCAAAATGGCTCATAGTCATTTTGCCTTCTTGCACATCAAAGGCAGCCATTAGCCTTTGTTGGTTTGTAGGGGCCATATTTAACAAATGATTATAGAGCCAAATTTTTATTGGCTCACTCCTCCTTTTGGCCTCTTTAAATTGCTCCTTTATGCCTGCAGCCGTGTTCTGCTATTGTCCTGAGGAGCTGACCTCCCCTAGTGCTGCTTTATCCTGCTCTTGATGCAATGAGCTGGCAGAAGTCTCCAGGCTGTGCATTTCCTCTTCTGAAAAAGGGTTGAGCCTTTGCCTTTTGTCTGATGTTTCTATGAGGGGTGTTTCCCTCTCCCTCTTTCTGCTAGTGTCCTCCCTTTGAGGGGTTTGGAGGACAGAGGAGTCTACCCTAGAATCCTGTCTAGGAGGCGCCATATTGGTTGCTCTTTCTTGAGTGGCTGCCTGGCCTTCTGCTTTTTGTTTTTCTTGATCCTGATGATCAATTTGTTGTTGTTGTTGTTGGGGTTGCTATTGTTGGCCCTGTTGGCCCTGTTGGCCCTCTTGGCCCTCTTCTTCATCCATTTCTTTGTCTTTTCCCTTTCCTTGTCCCTGTGCTGAAGTTTGTGCTACCTCTTGTTGTGTTGCATAGGAAGAGGCAGGTGCTGTTGTGTATGGATTTGGTAAAGCAGGCACCTGAGAAGGACATTCTAAGTCAGCCATTTTCAACAAATGTCTTCTAGCCCTCTCAACTAGCTCTTCCTGAGATACAGGCTCTACTAAGTTGTTTTTCCTCCACTTTGGCTAGTTGGCATGTCTCAATATATGGAGCTTGCTCTCATGCTCATAGCTAGAGAGTTTGTATTTCAATCTTCTCAAAGATATAAACCCATTGGGGTCATAGGGCTTCCAAGGGAAACTGAGTGTTAGGCCAAGGCCTTCCAACATCCTATCTGCCTCCTTCCATCCTTCTCTTTTGTTTAAAACAAAATGACCAAGCTGGTTTTTAACTTTGAGTTGTGCCTTCTTGCCTTTCCCTGCAAAATGGATCTGATCGGCATTGCCGAATTGTCTGAAATACTCCATGGCAAAGAGCCTCATGGGCACAAATCTGGGTAGCCTGAATGGGTGCAGCTCACACCCATATATCCTAATCACAGTGTGATGTTGGTAAAAATACCAGTCTCCTATGCTGTAGGCAGTGGACAGTTGCAGAATCCTCTGCATTTCATCAGAGAGTCTTGGAGGAGGTTCTGTCATGAGCAAATATAAGGCCGGATGAATGAACAAATCTATGAACTCACAATATGTATAGGGTGAATATGCACGCACATGGAAGACTGAGCTCCAGCATACCACTGATCTTGGGTTTCCTACTGCATCATTTCTCTTGATTTCAAAAGAGAATTTTTCATGTTGGTGATAAAGAATAAGATGATAAATATACGAAGTGTATCTGAACACCCTCTCTCTGGATAAGTGCAAGAATTGCTCATGTATCTTATCAGAGATATATGTGGCATAGTCATAGCAGATAGGGGCCTTACCAGGGGTGAACATTGTCATCATGACTAACACAGTTTCCTCTATAAACTCCATTGATTTATACCCCAGTACTGAGCTTACCATATGGGCCAGGTCCAGTCCAAGTTGATTTAGGTATCCATCAAAGATGGGAGGATGCAGCACTGTGTCCGACTTGCTAATAAACAGTTGATTCAATTTCAGGATCTCTGCCTCCGTGAGTATCTTGGTCCCTTGGTTGATTAAATCCAGCAGGGATAAAGGAACCAGTTTCCTTTGGGCTTTAAATTGAACCATATCCCTGATGGCCTGAGGGGTGGTATAGAATACAACTTCACCTTGGGGATTCATTACAGCCCTCTGTATTGGATCATAACAACTAGCACACAAATAAATGAGGTCAGGAAACTGTGTGACTTGGGGCATTTTAAAGGTTGGGAGGGAAGACTCCCAAATGCCTAGGATGTCTGTTCCATCTCTGTGCCTAGCCCTGAGCTCATTTAGTAGGTGAATATGAAATGTACATTTGGATCGGCAGTCTTCCGAGATTTGGTAGTCTAGGTCTGCCAAATCTTGCCAGTCTACCTCTCTCTGAGGAGCATTCAAAGGAGTAACATTAAGGACTGCAGGGGCCTCCATGTCTGATCCAGGTATTTCTTGAAATGCCGGATCTGCTAACTGATACAGTGAAATTTAGAGGGACCAAAGCTAATAGGGTTGGTGCACAGTCAAATATAACAGTACTTTCTGAGAAGGCCTTTACGCAGAGTGGCAGACCTCCTTGCAGAATTTTGGGAACAATGCAGTGAGTTCACGATTGCGCGAACAGGGTAGGTTTTTTTTTTTGACAGTGTTTGAAGCTAAAGAAGGTTTCTGCCACAACAATTCAATCTTAAATGGTTCGATACAGGTAGGATATAGTTAGTTTACCGGTCAAATTTCACTCTAATGCCTGTTTATGGTGGATTTTACCAGAAATCATGAAAAAACCAGCTCGAGAGAAGACGAAGTATGAAATACCTGTTTAAACAATGGCTTGGGATGAAGCAACAGCTGGGTTAGCGCTCTGGACTCTTTGAAAATGGTCGTGGGCTGGCTGGTAGAACGGTCGTCGTGGAATGCATGGAGACAACGGAGCAGTGCTTTTCCCAGAAAAATGACAAAATTGCGAAAAAACGGCAAAAATATGGCTTTTTTCCTTTATTGGCGCGCTTTTTGGATGACGTCAGCATGGGGGACCGGGTTGGATGACGTCAGCAGGACGTCATCGGGTGACGTGGCGGCCAAAAACCGGTCCACGGGGGCGATGAGGTGGCGGCCAGGTGGGCGAATGAGGGACGAGGTGGACAGACGTGGTGATGACGTGCGCGACAGCAGGACGGGGACGTGGGCAGGACAGGTGTCACCATATCGGGCCCCCTCCTGCACGGCAAGGAATCTGTCAGAGGGGGCTCCGATGGAACTTGGACGCGACATCTGTCCCCGCGTGATGGAAGCGTCTAACAGATATCGGAAGGTATCTGTCAGACGTCGCGGGTCCTCCGATATGGATGTGAGCCGTTGATCCGCAGGCACGCGATCTGACGGCTGTCGGGTGATGGAGCTGCACGGGTGATAACTTCTGCTTTTGTTAACTGTCATACGTCGGGTTTTCCCGAAATCGCTGCCAACCGTAGATCTGGGAAGGCCACCATCGAACGGTCATCGGGCGGACTAGTTGCACGGGCTGTAGCAGTGAGTGGGCGGGCCTTAAACAATTATATTTCTCGGCAAACGCGACGGTGGGACCCTCCATGTGACCAATGATTTCAATGGTTTTTTATAGTTTTATTTGCAAAATGTAATTCGGTCAGCCAACATTAGAAAATGGTGCAAATTGCGGAGTTTGTGCGATATTTGTGTGCAAAATTTTATGAGGGTAGAACTATAGGAAAGAGGGGTCTGATGGAATTTATACAGCAAAAACCGAAAAACTGGCTCCCGACCTTGGGATGAGGCAAGATAAATACATTTTCATAATGTTTCCGCCCTTGGATGGTTTTAAGGGATTAAAGAGGTGCTCTTCAAGGATTCTTTTTAGGCAAAAATGGATCAATTGGGTGGGAAAATGGATTGAGATGGAGAAAAATGTGGAACATGGGTTCTTGACCTTAACCAGGTGTTAATTCAATTCCCAGGGAGTGAACATTATGGCTATAGTGCCAAGGAGGGGATATTTATACATTGTGGGGTTTATACACCATAGTGTTTTTAATAATAGGGATAGTGGAGTATAGGGAGCTAAAATAGTAGAGTTAGTTATCAATGCGAAGGGAACATATGGATAAGGACCAGTATATCCAAGTTTTCTTTGAAAATAACTTGGAATCAAGAGTAGATCAAAATGAAAAGATTTTTGCACAAGAAATGTGGCTTTTAAGGCCATAAGAACATGACAAAGATATAAACTTGTGTGCTCTGTACAGCTTGGGAAAGGGTGTTAGTAATAAGTGATATACAAATGAACACAGGGAAGTTAGTCATGCTCCAGTGTGTTGCTTTTCCTGTAGATGCTTTAGCAACTTTGGTCTTGAAGGAGACACCACTTCTGCAACCCCATCTACCTACCCAACTAGTTCTCCTAGCATTTTTTATTCCTTCTTAGAGGGTGCACTTGGACTTGCAAACCCTTTGTGTGCCCTTTTCTTTTACATTGGCTTTTTGCTTTCATTTCCTATCTAATACTACCCTTATTCCTTCCAAGGCCCCAGATTAAACAGTTGGGCACCTTAGTTTCTCTACCTGGCTACTGATCTGCCAAGATTAAACAGTTTGGACAGATTTCTTTCTCTATTCTACAACATAAATTGAAAACATGACATGATCCAGATTAGGCTTTTGGGTCATCCATAAACTTTTGTGAATATGCAGGCCTATATACACCTTCTTTTTCTTGTAAATATGGAACCTTTGTGGCAGCAAAGTATGGATCATATTTGGCACTTATTTTTCCAATCATGAAATATGAAACCTATTGGTATAGGTATCCAACAGCATCATTGGAAAAGCTATATGACTTGCAAGAACAGTTCTAGGGGTTGAGGAACAACAAGACCCACAATGCCACCATGAGGCACAAACTAATGAACCTAGGAACATAACAAGATCTGAACTTTGTCAATATTGGTACATGTTGTACACAGCAACAATGACAAGCCTTTATCTTCTTGTTCAAATAGTACCCAGATGTGTTCACGTCAATGTATGATGATTTGAAAGCTTATGACACGCGGATCATCCAAAATATCATCCCAATCAAAGAAGGGGTCAAGCCATATCAACAAAAGCTAAGGAATTTACATCTGCCACTTGAACCCCTCATACAAAAAGAGCTTACTAAGCTGTTGGATGCATGGGTCATATACAAAGTTCGACATTCCACATGGGTATCCAACCTTGTTCCTGTACAAAAGAAGTCTAGGGAAATCCGCTTGTGTGTCGATTTCTGGAACGTAAACCACACCTAGGAAAAAGAAAACTACCCCGTGCCATCCATGGACCATATTTTGTAAACAATATCTGGGGCACAGGTGTTTTCTCTCCTTGACAGTTTCTTAGGATACAATCAGGTTCTAGTAGTAGAACCTGACAGGCTCAAAACTACTTTCTGTACCAAGTAGGGTGTGTTCGCTTATAGACGAATGTTGTTTGGGCTTGTAAATGTAGGCACAACATTTTAGCATGCTATGGAAATCGCCTTTCACAAACTAATTGGATAGAGCATGGTGGTATACCTCGATGATGTGACTGTTTTTTCAAGAAGACGAGAAGACCACATACGCCATCTGAACAAAATCTTTGAGCGATGCCAGAGATATGGATTTCCTTGAATCCCAAAAAGAGCGTATTCACCGTTTTGGGGGGGAACCTCATCTGACACATTGTTGCCAAGATTGGGATCAAGGTGGATCCAGACTGGGTCCAAGCCATTACACATATTCCTTACCCAATCAACAAGAAAGCTATGCAATCCTTCTTGGGCAAGATAAACTTCCTTCAGAAGTTCATCTCAAATTGTGTGCCAATAGTTAAGCCCATGTAGGACATGATCAAGAAAGATGTAATCTATAGCTAGGGTAAGAAGGAAAAGTATGCATTCACCTGGATCAAGTAGGCTATTACAGAGGTGCCTCAGCTCTATAGCCTAGATTTCAAGAAAGCTTTCCAGATATACACCTTCACTTCCGATAACTCACTAGCTACAGTACTCACTCAAAAAGATGAAGCTAATGATGAACGTCCCATCTCTTTCATGAGTGCAAGCATGTAGGGACCAAAGCTCAACTACCCCACCATTGACAAGAAAGTTGATGTAGTTTGTGAAACACTTCAGGCCCTACTTGCTAAAAAACCACTCCATAATATTTGTCCCCCATCCAGTAGTCTACACATTGCTTGTACAACAAGAACTAGGTGAATGACGTGCGAACTTGATAATAGGATTGTAGGAATATGATCTTGAAATCAATCTAGTGCACACAATCAAAAGACATGGGCTCTTCAGACTTGTAGTTAAAGCATTGCACGCTCCAAAGAACAAACAAGATCTCAATGGTTGGGAGCAAGAGATTGAGACATATAACATAAGACGAGCAACACCCACTAAAGACAGAACCTCTTTGTATGGAGATGTGCACCATTACCTTGAGCACGACACCATACCCTCTCACTTTTCTATCAGACAGAAGAGGGAATTACGCCTGAAAGCCTTAGCATATCAATTGGTGCACAAAGTGCTTTACAGAAAGAATAGTAATGGAGTTTTTCTCAAGTGCCTGGAGGCAGATGAATCAAAGAAGGTACTTCAAGATCTGCATGACGGACCTGTCGGGGGTCACTTTGCGGGAAATACCACTACACACAATGTTATGTGAGTTGGCTTTTACTAGCCCACATTTTTCAAGGATGCATATGCTTATGTCTGTAAGTGCCTGGTCTGTTGATGCGTCAGCAGAACATGGAGATCAACAGCCCCACTGCACCCTATTGCAGTGACTGAACCATTCCAACAGTGGGGCTTGGACATCATTGGGGAAATTCTCCCTCATTCATCAAAACAACACCGCTATATCCTAATGGTGACTAACTACTTTATGCAATGGACAGAAGTAGTTCTGCCCAAGCAAGTGAATGACTAGGAGGTTATAAGCTTCCTCCAGCAGAATATCATCTCAGGCTCTAGTGTTCTGGTATAAGTTGTTTTTATAATGCAACTTATTTTTCATCTTTGAAACTCACTGACTGTGCATTACAGAGTGGTATTGTGCTAAAGCATTCATCGAACTACTACCCACAAGGAAAGAGTCTAGCAGAATCCATGAATAAAAACCTCATTCGTATTATCAAGAAGGTCATTTTCTTTTAGCAACGTAACTAGCATACTACCCTGACAAATTCATTATGGGATGACCGTTAACACCTGAGACCTCTCTGAATACCTCACTGTACTTCCTCGTTTATGGTAAAGAAGCCATCCTTCTGCCAAATATCTACTTGCCTGCACTTCAGCTTTCCCAAGAATCCCAAGGCAAGACTTTCCAGATGGTTCAGTGTAGGATGTATGCTCTCCGTAAGCTTCAGGAAGAAAGGATGAAAGAAAAAGAAAAATTCACACTCCACCAGAACTGTATCAAGAGATGGTTCGATAAGAAGTCTACAGGAAAATCTAACTTCGATGTGGATGACTTAGTTCTGAAATGGGATAAGCCCCATGAAGACAAAGACAAACATATGAACTTCCAGCCCCTATGGATTGGAACAAACGTAGTCCACGAGAAGCTTGGCCCACACACACATCGTTTGTGATCACTTGACGGGAGGATTGACAACCTTCCTGTCAATGGCCAAGATCTCAAGCATTATTTTCAGTAGGTCGGGCCGCACTCGTGCCATGTACATAGTCTACTTATTTCTTGTTCTTTTCATCTTGTTTTCTTTGCTTATCATCTTTGTCTTTACTTTGTTTGGTTATGCTTACTATTTTTTTTTACGTTTGTTTTGTTTGCTTCATATATTACTATTTTTGTTTCCGGAAATAAGTGTTGCCAACTACTATGTTCTAGCTTTTGAATAGAGTATATGGTTGAAATTTGAAGAGACTTGTGACACTAAAACACTTGGCAAGTCTTGTGTCCATCTTATCTATGCTTCGTTATAACCTTCGGCTGATGAAGTCTTTACAGAAAATATGGGCCATCTGCAAAGGAAGTTTTGGTCCAACCATGAACCTATGTCCACACTGGGAAGCCCCATGCCTGTACTCAGCCTTCTGCCCTGTGTGTTCAAGCTCATCCAACTAGTAGAAATGAGGAAGGGGAAATCCAAACGAGCCTATGTTAGAGGTCTTACATGCTTCTATGAAGGAACAACCTCTTCTACTCTCAATAAGTCAATATCCCTCTTCCGCCCCAAAAATAAATAAGTTCCTATGCACAATTCTCTTCAAAAATACAAAGGTGAAAGAAGATAAAGGCTTCATGTGCAGAGAGATGAAGCATGCAACTCCACTGGGGTACTGACCAGGCTCGCTAGTAGTGTAGCAATGTGTGTATTCCTGCGTGACTCCATCGGGGTACTGTCCAAGCCTGCTGGCAGCGAAGCAACAAGAGATATGGAAACTTATACTCTGAAAATCTTCAACTCGCGAGCTAAACTACCCTTCCCGAATTCGAAACACTAAGATCAAGTTGAATTTTTTATTGTGTTTGATTGAATTGGAAAAGGGTGAACCATGTATGTCCATGGGGTAAGTGGGGAAGCTGAATTAACTCGCACATCAATTCAATACTCCCCGAAAGACTAAGGCCCTGTGCTAGCAATGAATTGAAATAGAGAAGCTCGAGTTCTACCAGTGTGTCGCCAAGTGTTGTAGCGGCTACAACCACCCTCCAAAATTTTGGCCTGCACCCAATTTCAGATCCTTCCTTGAGGGTTTCGCTTGATGACTACATACCCAGAGGTTCACTCCATGAGCCCATGTGAGTCTTTCAATCTACCTTGCTTGTGCATTTCATTCAAGTTTCTGCATGTTTGAGTCTAGGTCATGCTTGCGACCATGTTCTGATTATGCTCAAAGTTTTTGCTTCATATGTACTTGTTGTGTCTACTATAATTCATCTATCGCACTCACAAACAGAGTCACATTCACTATCCCACAAGCGCCATCATGGACGATGAACAATCAATCACGAGTGTCACGCTTGTCTCTTGCATTGTCGGTCAGTCATGTTGAACATGTGTGTCTGGATGGTTTGAGTCATCTCGTCGTTGAGTCATGTGAGTGTGTGTTTGCATGATCACATATGAATCTTTCTCTCATTCACACACTTAGTCATTTTGCTAAAAGTTCTGACGACCGGACTCCCCTCTAACAGTTAGACCATCACCCCTCCATCGACTCAATCAACTGTCAACCAGAACATCGCAGAAGCACCAAGAAATGTTTTTCAAGTTGTGCTTCTCGCAAGCAATCCAATCAACTTTCATGCTAACCACCTGAATAGTCGGACCTAGAAGTCACCTTGGGACTGACTCCCCTCAAAAATTGCACAAAGGTCACTGACCTTACTTGCTTAGCTAATTGAGGAAATTGCACAAATAGGTTGGACAAATAGCAAGCTCCCGTCCCTGTCTCCCTCAAAAAATTGCGCAGTTTTCTCAGTCAGTCATCCTGGTAGTCAAATGAGTGCTCATCCAAGAAATTACGTAGTTTTCATGAGCACGCCTTCCACTTCCTAACAGTCCACTCAGCTTAGAAATTGTGTAGAGATGATCAACAGTCCAGCTTCCCGCCTTAGCAATTTCCCTCGCCAGCAGCTCCAAGTAGTAGACTACCAATTCCCTCTAGGAATTATGTAGTCTCTGCTGCCAGTGACCCAGCAACCCACTGTTGGTTCCCTCTGAGAATTGTGCAGTTTTGGCTGCCACACTCCCGGGTAGTTCCTCCTGGAAACTGCACAATCTCTGCCTGTTGACCCTCCTTGCAACCCGACCTATTCCCCTAGAAAATTATACAAATTTGGCCTTCCAGCCCCTGCTACCCACTCATTCCAAAAATTGCACTAATCCTGCCTACCTTGCCTTCTTGCAGCCCTGACTATCTCTCCCAAAATTTGCTCAATTTTACCTTCTAACCGAGCCAAACCTCACAGACAAACACTGTCGACTTAGATCGCCCATCTCCATCACTCAGTGACTCTTGCACAGTTTTCATTAGCAATGCCTGGAGCCATCATCCTGCTTCACAACCTTGTTGCCTCTCCCGGTCACCTACATCCTAAATGATCATGTGTTATGGTAGACTAGGAGGTTTTGGATTTGATGTCATCTTGTCATGAGTGACTACAAGTACATGTACACCAACAAACATGGTGTGACAACGAATGGAATGAACGAAGGGAGTACATGCAGAAGGATAGGTTCACCAACAGACGAATGAGTGATGGATGCGAAGAGATGTGCTCATGAACGAATGAACATGAACCTTCGTGAACAGATGAGCTTGTCAAGCCTCCCAACATGCAAGCAAGGAACAACATGCCAAAGTTTCATCAACTAAACCAAATACCATCGAAGACTCCACACACTTTTCTATGCAGAGGTGAAGCTGTGATACACCATGAAGACATCCATCACCCAGCAACACTATAGCTCGACATACACCCTAGAAACAGCACGAATGTACCAACATTGTCATGTCACCCACATCTCTACTATGGGCTATGTTGTCAATCATTGTAATGTACCGTGGAAGTCCAAGAAACCCACTTGTTTTACAAAGAGTCATGTAAAGTCGAAAAGTCATGGAAGTCAAACAATCATGAGGGTAATCGAACAACCACAAGGGTAAGTTTCACCCTTGGGTATAAATACCTCCCTCATTTGTACATGAAGGGAATTTTCACCTCATCTCCTCTAACATAGGCAAGAGAGTCTGTAATCTTTTCTTTGAGGAGTAATTAGTGGCTCCAACACACCAAACTCGGGGTTAGTGATGTATGGTGTAATGATGTGTCTTGGAAGTTTCGCTTAATTCAAAATCCTACTAACAGGCCAACACGTTTTCACACATGTATTGTAATTGTTCTAAGATTAATCTTTAACACTTGTTATGCATGTTCCTTTAACCTGTGTTCTACATCTGAACTATTTCACTTGTTGTAATACATCATATTTTAATGGAAATGTGTTTTATATGTTGTTAACATTGTCTCGCCCATGTAGACTACTCTCCCACACATCAGACAAATATTTCACATAAAACTTGTTGTAACAACCATTGCACTCGTGTGGACTCGTCCATTGAGTGTTGTACATGTTATCTTTCCTTTTGTGTTGTGACTGTCGCATCCATGTGGACTGCTCCTCTCGAAGTTGTGCATGTCATGTTGTGCTGTGTGTTCCTAACAGAGTTAGGACTTCATTCCAACCAACTTGGGGACTCACTCCCACCCTCTCGCTCTACAGCGAAAGAACCATTAACACAAGTGACACTTACACTCACCAGGCATGCAAACCTCACTTCTCGAAGGCAAAGCAGACCAATCTCTTGTGCTGACAAGAAAGAGTTGAGGCAAATCCTTAAAGACAATGGTAATCAGGCCATCATCCCATATGGGACTCCCACACCAAACGGTGTGAGGTCTAGTTGGGACTTCATACTAGGGTGATCCCGTGAATTTTTGTGGGTCCAGAACCATCAACATGAAGGAACACCTTTCCCTTACTAAATATCACATCATAGCTCTATCCTCCAAAATGGAAAAAGATACCAAGTTCTTTGTCAAACTAGGAACATGCATAACATCTCTCAAAGTAAGGGAAGAACCTAACTCCGTCTGAAATGTAACTGTACCGATCCCAGTAGCGCTATACCTCCCATCATCACCCATCTTGATATGCATCTCGAGATCCTTCTCCTCCAAGTTACTAAAGAGCTCTTTGTTATCGATCATGTGGAAAGAAGCTCCACTGTCTAGGTACCACACACTACCTATCATCGATGAAACCATCCAAGTGATGAGGGTAAAGTCTAGCTTTAATTGTGAAGTAATATCCTCACATATTGATCCTTTTGAGGGCTTCTTACTGACCTTCTTGAGCAGTCACTTTGTGGAAAAATGTCCTAGATTTTGACAGTGAAAGCACTTGAGTTTCAACATGTCCTTCTTCTTGCCGCCCTGACAAGAATCTGATTAGGAATGGGATGAACTCCCTTCCATTTCTTTTCCTTACTTTCTAAGACACAATTCTCCTCATCATCATGCTTTGATGAGGATCTATCTCTAGTGCTTTGCTAAATCTCTTCCTGTACCAAGTTAGACCAAAATCGCTCCCACTCTGGTAGCTTCTCCCAATCATTAATAGAGTCCTAACACTTCGAAGATCATCCCAACACACAATGAACTTGGTCAAGTACTTCAGAATTAAGTCGCCCTTCTCCATCTTGATCTTTATGAGCCTGTCCTTTAGTAAAGACTGCATGTGGTCACTGTTATTTTGAAACAGGTATGTGATCTTGAACTCCTTCCAGGATAATCCTTCTCACTTTTGCCACACACTTTCTCCATTTAGCTAGATCTTTAGCATCAGTTGATGGAGGCTTCGAATATCATGAGTTATAAATTCCCCGAGGCCATTGTCTTCTAGCACTGCCTCCATCCTTCCCTTCTAAGCTATGTAATTTGATCTGTGCTCCAGGGCATACTCAAGTCTCAAACCATAGAATGACATATTGCTGACTCTGAAGTATGAACTTGAAAATTCGATTTCACCTACACAACAAACTCGAATTCTCCTCTTCTATATTGTATTCAACTCCAATACCATGTAGATTTTTACTGTAGATTCAACAAATTATGTAATATGCTAAAACACAAGACAAGAATCTACTCTACTCTTCAGTGGAAACGAAAATTGATCCATGAAAAAAATAAGCAGAAAAGGAAGAATATAAATCGCACATTTCACAATATTTCTCTAGGGAAAGAAACTGTTAAAAACCCCGACTATCTATATTGCATTAACTAGAAGATCTGATAAGAAAATAAAATTCTTGCTCAACCTGAACAATTCCTCCATGAGTACAATCTATCTATTTGCTTCACAAACTAGCTCAAGCCAACACTTAGCCAAATCTGCTTCCTTCCAAGCCCCTGCTTCCTTGCGTAATTCTTGGGAGAATTGGCCCATATTTAATTGTGAAATTCTCCACCCATGACTGCACAATCCATCCATATGCCCTCAAATGTTTGCATGCACCATCTGTACAACTCAGAAAATTATACAACTGATAGTACATAGTCCCTAAACTCTAATGTCAACTGGGTCTTCCTCTAAATTGACATGCATGAGTTATTTATGAATGACTCTTCAATTAACTGGTGTGGCAGTGAGGATGCATTGGTGCTTGTCCCCACTACTAGAACTCCTACTAGTTCCTCCAACAGTTAAAACTAGTTTAATAAACTATAACTTAGTTAGACTAAGTTAATTAATTACAACTCAAAAGAACTCAACCTGGGTCCCTAAAATTTAGGGATCACTCTACATGACTCTAGATAGAATTCCAACTCGAAATTCCTAATTCAACTAAGTCAATTTAACGTAGTTAGCTATTACAAGTTGTTATGAGAATAGAAGTTCAATTTAATTCACAATTTAATTCAAGGACAAATTAAATTGGAAGTTCTTGTTGTTATTTTTAACATAATACTGTGCAGAGTTACAACACCCCTACCTCCTTTTTGTAGCACATGCAATGAGTCACTCGAGCTTCTCAATGTGGAAAATGAAATACTAAGCGAGAGATAATAAAGAAGCATGTTCAAATGATCATGTGATATGGTCTAGAGTGGGAGTGGAACGTGGTGATCATGATTTTGAAAGGTTATCATAGATTTGGAGCACTTTCCAAACTCACAATCAATCTTTCAACTGACAAGACTATCCTTCTAGTCATTACCTCTACTGAGGTCACACATTTTCCTTCTTGAAATGGCATCCCAACTAACATCAAGCCTCCAAATATTTGTAGAACCATTTCATGATTCCTTTGATTTAACATTGGCTCTAGTTTTTGGCGGGCTACTAATCATGGCTCAAAATGGAACCAGCCAAATCTTAATAACCAAAAACTTGTAACATGACTTTGTACTTATTTCTAAGTAACTCAAGACTTTTTCATGGTTTCCCTTTGTAAGGAAAAACATGACTTTAGACATTAGAATCTTGATTAATGAAAAACTTTACATGATACCCAATCTAGACCTAGACCTCTTGGGATTATAAAAATCAAAGAGATTATGACTAATATTTACAATTTGACCTCATATACATAGCAATATTTTACATGGCCAATATCCCTAGACATAGGACACTAACACTAATCACAAGGGATTTTCCACTAAACGCCATTACACATAAACCCTTATAGAATGTAGTTCATAACTACGATTTTGAACAAAATTCATGATATATGTTTCTGCAATTATCTTTAACGAGTTTTTTACCCTTAAACCCTTTGTTGCCCTCTATTTAGGCTTGAAGTAACTCAACCCTATGCATCCAATTTTTTGAGGCCTCTCATCCCTGTAATAGCCCTCATGAAGCTTCCTAATTAGCTTACAACCCTTTTATCTCAGCATGTAGCCCTATTTTTATATCTGTGTATGTCCTAAGGGAGATCAACCCTCCTTCTAGCAACATCACAAACTTACGACCTACCTTTTCACACATAATAGGGCTTTGGCCCTCTCCCAAAACGTGGGACTTAACTTGTCCTTGACAGATATGCTTCACACCCTTTTTTTTTATGCACAAAACTTTTTATTTTGTAGACACATCTTCTTTCATATATGTGGCTTAGGGTTAGCAGTCTTCATAAGATTAATTGTATTTAGGCTATCTCTATTTATGGAAACCATTTCCATTTTACCTCCTCTTCAACATTGGTTCACAGTCAACCTCCTTCAAGGTTCAGTATCATGGCAGATCTTGGCATAGATAGGCCCTAAGAAAATTCATCCTGATATTATCCCTTCAGAAATTTGGATACATTGATTCTTCTCCATCCTTGACTCGACCTTCTTAGAACATATGGACTAGTTTACTTCTTAGTGTGGATTAGGCCCCAAAAAAACACAACAATATTTCCTCCCTCCAAACGCTCATTCCTCTTATTGATCTAGAATATATGAATTTTTTTGGAAATATGTTTTTGTTATTGGAAAAGGAAAATAATTAATGGCAGAGGCAACAAAGATGATGAGAGGTATCCATATATTGTTGAGGAGTTTCTCATTGTTGTCATGTATTGATACGTTGTTTCTGAAAAAGGTGTTATTGGCATAAGGATGATATTGGACAAGGATTGTTAATGGTGTTGTATCCATATCATAGGTAATGCAATGGAAAAGTAGAGAAGTCTACAAGAATAAGAAAAATCAACACATGTATGACAAAGGTGTGGAAAAGCTCAGATTTTTCCAAGTATATTGGTGGACTATATTAGTGGAGTTGATTGATCTTTGAATCTATTTATAGCTCAAAAAATCACTTCAATTGCGGTTAAACCAAACTTAGATGGAAAGAAATCTGAAAGATCTTTCCAATGGTATGTGGAAGATCAAGAAGGCCTTCCTAAATGACAAGTTAGATCCAATCAAAGGTGAGATCCCCAAAAGTCAAAGTTGCAGAGCTAAAGTGGCTAGAGGACCTTTTGCACATGTGTTAGTTTGATGTTTTTCCAAAAGAGGTGGATATAGTTGGTGGAGAATCCAAACAAAGGGCTAGGAAAACATGGCCTAGATAGAAAAGCAGTGGGAAACATTTCTATTAGTTTTTGGTGGAGATCCTCACAACAGCTCACCCATATGGGATGATTCCCCATAAGGTACAAAGGAGTTCACACAAAGAAATGATTGGGATGACATAGCTATGGATAAATTAAGTAGGTTTCAGGTGCATTTGATTGGTAGATGTTCTACATTGGCAAGCCATATGTGACAACTCATCCCTAGAGGAATTTCCCAGAAGAAACAAGGTGCATGAAGAAGAGGACACATGGGATGATGCAAGCCTAGGATGGAGACAACCCAGGAGAACTTCCCAAGAAGTGCAAAGGTGAACATAACAATTTAAATGCCTATAATGATGGAAGGTTAGGATGATGTTGTGAAGAAGAGTAGCAACAAAGACTAATAGTAAATTAGTCAAGTAGTAGTGGCAATCACAACTATATAAAAGGCTTTAATCTAGTGGTTTTTTGTTTAATTTTTTTTTAAAAGGAATTGGCCGAAAAACACAAGGCTTGGGACCCTTTCTCTTTCCTTTTTGGGAGACCGATGGAAGAATTTTAGTGGCCCATGATGAGATCAACTTGATGTCAGTTTGGAGGACAAGTGGTAGGTATATTCAGTGTTTTCAAGTTCCAAAGAGGGTTAAATCTAGGTGACACGTGTCACTTCTTTGGAGGCACCACATGGCATTTATGATGTAAGTACGATGTGATCCTAGGGGCCTAATTCAACATGACTCAGCATCAGGCACATGTGGTAGTTACAGTCAACCTAATTGTTGTTGATTGGTCCTTGAAAGAAGTGGGGGGACCCACTAGGATAGATCATCCCAATCCTCGAACCTCGGAAGGAATTAACAAAGTGCATATAAGGAACCAACAAGTTGACTAAGCACTGGGATGAGTCAACACATTTATGGTAGAGAAGAGGCCAATAAGAATGGGTGCAAGGTGGCACCACATTGTACACATCATCCTAGAAGGAAATTCTTAGAGGAAAAAAAGGCGCACAAAGAAATGTGGCCACAATGACGGTCCTGGGAGAAGAAAATATTGCCAACAAGGGTTGTGATCAAGGGCGTAAGTAATTTTCAATGTAAATAATCCCTTGGGGCTTAAGGTATAAAGGATCTGGTAGAATTTTTTTTTTGATGTTCTCTCTCTCTCTCTCTCTCTCTATTGTTGTTGTATGTGTGTGTGTGTCTGTATATATGTATATATAT
>APFE031499761.1:17026-31750 GCA_000404065.3 Pinus taeda
AGAGCCTAAATAATAGAACAGGTAGGCAACTTTTTTGTTTAGTGAAAAGGCACATATTTACGCAACATGTTATATATAAAGCCTTCGAGCTTTGGCATGGCTTATTCAACAACTTGGATTTTAGCAGATATGATAAACATATTAAAGTGAATCCCTAAAAGTTGAAATGGATGGCATGAATGATTTGGAAACAAATATAGTGGAATGGACAAATTAAGAGACAAATTTGGTAGTTAAGCTAATTTTTGTGAGACATCAGATTTAGAAAGTCCCAGCTAATCCCTGTAAAAATTATAGAATATAATAATTAATCAGTTAAGCTAAATTTTTCTTAGATAAACAACAAATTTGTATAATTTAGTCACACTATTGATTCACCCCCCGTCTCGGTATGTCATGATTTCCATTATTTCTAATAATTTGTATCATAGCAACCAAGTTCCTTCAGGATCATTTTAACATATAGAAGGAAGATCAGGGATCACGGAGAACCGGGATTGGATTACTTCACATGGAGTTTCATTTTTGAATGGGTTAAATTATACAAATTTAAAGGTAAGAATTAGAACCTACTTGCAATCTCTTGATATGGATGTATGGCTATCTTTGGAGAATGGATTAATATATGATGAATTTGATGAACAAGCCAAGGAAAAAATATTGAGAGGGTTGTCGAGGTCAGATCTTGATAAAGTAATGTTTTGTGAGACTTTCGAGGAGATATGGAATGAGTTGCAATCCATCTATGATACATATGTACAAGTTCCATGTGATTTCAAGAGGCTTTCCCCATAGGATGGAGTCGTCAAAGATTTGAAGAGTATTGAAGATCATTAATCAAAGAGGAAAAGCTGTTGATAAGCACTCAGAGGATTTAGAGGTGATGAAATCTACAAGTAAGTTGTTCTTCTATTGTTATTTTATAACAATAGGTCATTTATCTTCAAATTTTTCAATTGCAAGTACTAGTGAAAGTGAGATTTTCTCATCTAGTTGTAGTGAAGAAGGAACTACTTTAATAGTAATAGCATATCTAGACATTGGTCAAGAATTTGATGTCTGCACTTCTAGCAGAGAGGAAGATAGAGCATCTCATGTGTCAGTAGAAGAATCCCTAAAGTTTGAAAGGGAACAAGTTTTTGAATAGATTGTAAGTGAAATAAACACTTTTTGTGAATCTAATAGCTCTTATATTGAGTTGAAATATCTTGAAGAAAATATTTATTTGAAAAGGAAACTCATAATAGTCATTGAGGAGATCAAGAATATTAGAGCCGGCAATATGGGGCTAGAAATGAATAATAGAAAATTAAAAGAGTAGTTGTTGAATCTTCATAAACATGCAAATGATTCTTAACTTTTGGAAGAGATTCAAACCATCTAAAATCCCCTCGGGTTGAGACAATATTGGAAGCTGACAGTGACTCAGTAGAAACATTAAAGGGACCCATCAACCTTGTTATAGAAATACCTAATGACACTCCATTGGAAGAGAATAGAAAAAACACCAAGGAGACGTACATAATTCTAGAAATAAATGCAAAGGTATGCTACCCCTCATATGTTCTTACTATGGTAACATCGGGAAATTTTCCCCTAAATTTCCAGAGAGGAAAAACAAGCTTTGACAGTGTAGCTGGAAAACTCCATTTCAACCAAAATATTGGGTTGCTCAGAGTAATTCGAATAGACATGAATAGAGAGCCTTTCCCTTCAAAGGAAATAGTATTAGTGGTTCAACAACAATAGGAGAGTGAGAAACAGACCATGAAATTGGATGAACAGAAGCTATGGTAAAAAGGATAATTCCTTTCCCCCTTCTTGAATAATGTTGAGTGTTATAGGTGTAATAATTATGGGCACAAAGTAGTTGCGCGTGAACTTGGAAATAATTCACCTCCTTTCCAGAACAAGTCACACAAAGGCACGAATCATGTTGGTAGCTAGCAAGGATAACTGCGTAGGATTTATTACAACAATCATAAGAGAGGGAGGTTGAATGGTGCATGGAGGCAAAATAGACTAGTGTTTGAAGATAATCAACAAAAAATTAGCAGATCATAGACTGAAATTCTTGTTTTTGATCTCACTTATATAACCTGCAATAGGCATAGACCCCAATCAGACAAAAGGAGGAGCAATGCTGCTAGTTCTTAATTGTAGAAGGTAAACACAGACAGTGAGAAAGAAGAGAAATAGTAATTTACAGTGTGGCTTTAATAGGTGTTAATAAGAGGAATGATCAGTGGATTGTGTGTTTGGACTATGTGAATAGTCCATTGTGTCAAGAAAAAGTACCAGATCAACATAAGAAATTAGGTCATGGTGTTGACCAAGTAAAAACTTAGCATACTCAGGTGTGGAAGAAAAAAGGAGAAAATCTACTCATGGGGAGTAGATCCATTTTTCCTCTTCATTGAGAAGAAGAGGTTGGCTTCAAGAGAAGCTAGAAAGGACAGATGCAAGGAGATGAAATGAACATTTCAAGTAATGCATTTGAAGGATAAGGGAAGTACACCACTTTTTTTTCATTAGTTTATAAATTATTGAAGGAGACTAATGTTATTGAGTATTATGTTTGATTTGATGTTGTTACCAAATTAGATTGACAAATTGAGTATAGATTATGATGATCCATTTATTGTCAAAGTTTTCTTGTCTTGTGAAAGTATGTTTACAACTTCATAATTCCAAGAGGGAGCATAACCACAAGGGGAGTGTACTGAAGTTGAGATTTGAATATCAAGTTATTCATTAACAATTGGTATCACAATTGGTATCAGTTGTTCATTGCTTAAGGGAAAGCATGGAAGACAGAGGCTAATGGTGCTTGCTACATTGTAATGTTGCATGAACGATCATAGTTTTGTGTTGAAGATATGATTAATGGTATGACCATTGTGATGCTTCTAGACTGTTGCAATTAGTAATTGGTACCATACATAATATTTTTGGAGAGAACCCATGTTGCTGAAAAGAGCATGATCACAGAGGGAGAACACTCAATTATCAAGTGCTTAATAATTTATATAAACTCAACAATTGGTATCATTGATATCAAAGGTATTAACTGTCATTAGATTTTTCTCAAAGTGTGGTCTTCATGTTGTTAGTATGAGACTGGCAATCCAAGTGTTAGTGAAAGAGTCCTTATTTAAATGTTGCTATTTTTCATGATGAGTCACATGTATCATGGTAACATTGTTTTCATTAAAATCTTGTTGAGTAGAGTATATGTTGAGTTATTGACTATAGGCATGCATTGGTGAGAACCACTCTATGTCATATAATTACTTTTAAGTGTTGTACTTTGTTGTTCAACAATTGACAAGTTGATGTTCTCAATCATGCATTATATAATTTTTTTCATTACTAGAGGTTAGGTGTATGTGTCAAAAAAGAGTAACTATTATGAATGTAAGCCTAGCTGAGACTTTGACAAGAAAGCAGGATTTTTCTCATCGCTCGGTTGTACAAGCATGCATTGTTGTAGCAAGAGATCCATCTTGACTACTTGATGCATAAATTGGGAGTAAGTACACCTCTCCTCTCAACTCAATGTTATTCAAAAGATAGAAAGGAAGTTTCTTGGATCATATCAGATATACCTGAAGTTTTCAATATAAGAAGAAGTAGTTGACGGGTCCACAGGATCACAAAGACAAAGGGTGATTGTTGACAAGGAGTGCATGTTGGTATATTTTCCATTGATATCGAAGGAGGAGAAGTAATGTTGATCAAACAAAAGATGAATAAGAAATTTAGACTAAGGGGCATAAGTATCTAACACAAACACAAAAGAAATATTTCTATTAAATCAAAAGGAGAAGTCGACTAGCAAAAGTATATTAGAGTAGCGATACACAAAGGAGAAGCGTCCAAAGGTGAAGAAGACAAAGTGTATACTTATCTTTGCTTGTTTCTTTATGATGTTGTTTGATCATTTTGTTTCCATTAATTCCAAAGGGGGATATTGTTGGAAATATGTTTTCATTGATGGAAAAGACACAAAAGATGATGAGAGGTATCCATATGTTGTCAAGGAGTTGTTCATTGTTGACATGTATTGATATGTTGTTGCCAATAAAAGTGTTGTTGGCATAAGGAGGATGTCAGAAAAATATTGTCAATGGTGTTGTATCCATATCATAGCTAATTCAATGTAAAAGTAGAGAAGACAAGAATAATAAGGAAGATCAACACATGTATGGAAAAGGTTTGGAAAAGCTCAAATGTTTCCAAGCAGATTGGGGGACTATAGTGGTGGAGCTAATTGAATTTGAATCCATTTATAGCTCATAATATCACTTCAATTGTATTTGAAACATAGTGATATGGAAAGAGTTCTAAAAGATATTTCCAATGGCATGTGGAAGATCAATAATGGCCTCCTAGATCACAAGTTAGAGCCAATCAAAGGTGAGCTCCCAAAAAGTAAAAGTTGCAGATCTAAGCTAGCTAGATGACCTTTTGTGCATGTGTTAGTTTGGTGTTTTGCCAAAAGAGGGGGATATAGTTAGAAGAGTGGCTAAACAAAGGGCCAGGTAAACATGGTCTAGAAACAAAAGTATAAGGAAGAATTTTTATTGGATGTTGATGGATCCCCTCACAATAGCTCACCCATATAGGAGGCTTCCCCAAAAAGTACAAAAGAGCACTCAAAAATAAATTCCCCAAATGATGTAACTCTGGGTGGAGTTAGCAAGTGTTAGGCACATTTGATTGGCATATGTTTTGCAATGGTGGGCCATATGTGACAACTCATCCTGGGAGGAATTTCCTGGAAGAAACAAGGTGCATGAAGAAGAGGATACCTAGGATGATGCAAGCCTGAGATGATGATAGCCCAAGAGGACTTCCATGTATGTGCTAAGGTGCACATAACAATTTGAAGGCACATGATGATGTCATTTTGGGCTAGCATGGTGAAGCAGAGTGATAGCGAAGACAAATAGTAAAGAAACCAAGAAGTCGTGGTAGTTGCAATAGTATAAAATAATTGAATCCAATGATTTTTTGTTTAAAAATTTAGCAAAGAAGTAGACAGAAAAACACAAGGCCCAAGATCCTTTCTCTCCCCTCTCTGGGAGACACATAGCAACATTTTAGTGGCCCAAGATAATATCAACATGGTGTCAGTTACGAGGAAACATGGTAGGAATATTTGACATTCTTAGGTGCCTGAGTGGGACAAATCTGGGTGACATGTGTCACTTCTCCGAAGGTGCCTCATGGAATTTATGACATAAGCATGACATCATCTTGGGGGCCTGATCATGGAAGGTTTATTAAAGTGTACAAAGGAGGAAGGTATAGGTTGAATTGACGTTAGGTGCATGTGGTAGTTATAATCAACATGCCTTGTTGTTGATTGCTCCTTGAAAGAAGTTGGCAGACCCACCAAGATAGCTTATCCTAGTCCCCAAACCCTAGACTCCGGACCCCAAAAATAATTAACAAAGCGCATATGAGGAACCAACAATACTGACTAAGAATGAGGATAAGTCAATACATTTATCGCAGTGCAACAACTAATGAGAATGGGTGTTGGACAACCCCACATTACACACACCATCTCGAAAGGAAAATCTTAGTAGAAAACAAAGGCACACAAAGGAATGTGGCTAGGATTATGGGCTCAAGGGACAAAAAGATTGTTGACAAGAAGGAGAGAAAAATGTGTAGGTACTATAATATAAGATCTCATCTATATCGTTATTTTGTGGTGAAGATAATTAATTGAAGAGCAGAAGTACTTCAATGGCGCAAACTACTAGATTTCATAGGTTTAGAAAATGCCAAGAAGAAGGCTAAAGGAAATCCACCAAAGGATCAAGGTATAATTCATGTTTTAGCTACTATTGATTCAACATCTAATATATGGATTTTATACTTAGGCTCATATAATCATATGGTTTCAACGAAGCATTATTTTTATTCTTTGGCACCTTACTCTAGTATTGATGTAGTAGTTTCTCTAACACCTTGTTTTGAGGGAGATATTCAAGATGAATTTACATAACATTTGGATCATATTTATGATTTTATTTAGAATCCGTTAGAATCTTTTTGGAGATATAAATCACAACTTTTATGGAGGGTACATAATACATTATAGGTACTTAGTGAGCTAGTGGGACTTTGCCAAGTTATAGAGAACTAGTTTTCAGTATTTTGGTACTTCACGAGCTCTCATTGCTATTGTTAGTAATTACAAGACCCAAACATTAGAAAAATGATTCTCATATGATGGTGTAGGAAAACTTTGATCGAAAAATCATCATGAGTTCTATTAGAAAAACCATCCTGTTTCATAGCAATTACATTGTTAACATAATATGTATTGTATTTTGAGGGTGGATTTCCTTCCCAATGGTTTCTTCTCTTTACATCACTTTTTTCATATTATGTCTTGCATAATTTTTTTCATGAGTGCGCACATGGCTAGAAATGATTGGGAATCATTGATTGTTTTTACATTGTTATTGTATATGAGCATTATTACCACAAAATCTAGTAGGCCTAGTGCAAAACCTCACTAAGAAACCTATGTCTTATTGAAAAAATGAGATTATACATAACTATCACTACTATATTTTGTGTTATAAAGTACCTAATATGGTTGCAAATTGTCATGCTCATTCACTAGCATACTCCCTGGTTGTGCATCAAGGGAGTTGTTGGCATACATTGCACTCAAGAGTTCATCAAGACCTCATTTAGGCCATCATTTGACCCTCTTCCATACATCGTTAGGGGCACATATGACCTCTTTTTAGTCACTACAAGACCTTCCCTACCATTTGGGATCATCACCTATTTTTTGGCATCTTATATTTTTAGCAAGTATAATTTTAGCAAGGGGTGACACCTAGGATGACATGTGGCGGTGACAAGTCACTCACTCGACTATGACATGGATATTTCATTTGCATTATTTTTTATTGCTTTATCCTAAGTCCCAATACACATTTTCTCTGTTATTTATGGATATAACCTACCCACCCACCTTATCCACTCACCTACCCACATTATCTATTGACTTTCAATCTTATTTTTGGAGTTTGCATGGGAATTTATTATACTTGAGAGATATTGTACTAGTTCTGAATTATTTTTAACTCCACTTACTTTTAGTAAACCCTGTCATTATATTTTTCTAATTTATGCTATCCTACTCCATCTTTGACTTACTATCTATTCTAGGAATACTCCCTAGTTAATTGAATGCAAGCATAAGGGAAGACCAGTTACATAGTTTAAATTATTTTCTCTCTTGGAGAGGATATTTATTGTATTCATGTTCAATAGTAATAGCATATCAAAGTTTCATGAACAATTTGAATTGTCTCTTTTGTTACTTAGTAAATCTTCTCAATAGTTTTATTCTTTTCTTTGTTGTTTTGCAGTTGCTAGTGTAGTTATTTTCCCTTTCGAGATTGTGTGCTTGTGCTTAAAATCTAACAATTGTTGGTACTACATTGAAGAAATTCTAGCTAGAATATTTTAACACCCTAGTTTATTTTCCCTTGATTCAACATGCATATATGTGTATATGATGAAAGGAAGATAATAGAACAATGTAATATGTAAGTATTGTACATTGAAGGTTAAAATTAGAAATACATCATTAGATGTAGATAAAGAAGAATAAGAACATGAGGGGCTATGATTCCACAAGAGAGAAAAGAAAGGGGACATAGGGGGTTCAAAGGGGGCCAAATAAACATATCGATATTTTATTCTAAGATTAAGTCACTTACTTCATATTATCCTTAGTCACATCAAACTTGTGATCACTTACAAGTGAGATACGTGGGCTTCTTAATAAGGCACATGGTTAGTTATGAGCATGAAAATATACCCCATGGTTTTGGATTGTTGGAGGGGGGTTTTCTATCATTATTAGGAGTTCATGATTTATTTCTCCTAAAAGGTTGTTTGAGAGATATATTTCCATCCTAAGATTTTAATAGAATGTTGGGCATGTCTATTATGAATTTAAATTATGTGAGAGTTGTGCCATGTGCACGAGAATTTAATATAATTGAGTAACATAAATTATAGTTGATAATTCATGGAGTCCATAGAGATATTTCCTAGGTCACATATGATGGAATGGAGGAGGGAAGCTGGATTTACTAAGGGACTATATGGTAAATAAGGGTATCTCATGTTTGTGCAGGTTGAGAGGGAAAGAGAGATAGTGGAGTGGAATTATTTTTTAAAGTTTACAAATTGTGAATTTTAGGAAAATTAGTTTGTGTGAGATGACTAGAGCCATCCATATCTGACTTTGTTCTTTCTTGGAAGTGGCCTATTTTGTAGAGGGACTAAGTCCAAAAATGAGCCTATGGTTGGATGGAACATCCTTCATTTGTACCTAGTTGGTGTTTTATCCCCATAAAGAGAAGTGTTACGGTCTATTGATTATTATGTTGATTTAATTTTGTTTATGATATGAATTAAAATGATATTATTTTACATGCATAAGTCCACATATCTATCATCAAATGATTAATGATAATTGCATAAGATTGCTTGTTATATTGCATGCATTAATCTATTCAAATAATTAAAAAGAGAAGTATTGAGGAGTATGGTATTAGTGCAAGGAAAAAAATGGAATTTGTGTTTTCACAACAAGCCCATATCCTTGGTTATTATAAAGGGTTTCTGGTACATTATGAAATGGTATTAGAGGAAGTGGATTTGAGAAAAAATATCTTTTCATGAGGAACCTTGTATCCTCAATAGTGAAGAGAGGATACTAGGTATATTAAATTATAATACTATATTGTATTCAATTTCCTCTATGTTCCTTTCACATTAATTAATTTATGGAAAACATATAATAATTATAGGCATGCAATTTATGCTCTATTTGCAATTAGAAAATTCAATATAGTGGGAAATGTTTTGGTTTTCTAGTTAAAGATCCATGTTAAGAGGTTTAGTGTTTTACCCTTACAAGCTATCCTAATAATTGGTTTTTTTGTGAAGGATCCATGTCCATAAAATTCATTTTTACCCTACTTGAGCATCCTTGTGCTATCTGAACTCTCTGAAGAAGCTACGATAATAAGCAAAAAACTAATCATTTTGGGAGTCTTGCATAATATTTTATCTTAAGAATAATGGCCATGTAATTTTTTCACAATTCTACAACAATGGGTACTATTTGGTTCTTTGGTTACATATCCATACCAGGAGTTTTAGTGTTTCACCCATACAACCTATAGTAAGAAATCCTTTTATGGAAGGGTCCATTTACATAAGATTAGGGTTTCACCCAACCTTGACATCCTTATAAGATAACAACTCTACGAAGAATATATGCTAATAAAGATAAGTAAACTTATGATATTTGATACCTTGCACAAGAATTTCTCTTAATAATTGTACCCAAATAGGTGGGTAGTTTGCACCATAGGTAAGGATTCCTAAACAAAGAGTTATTATCACCAAGTTGTTACAATTCCTTGATTATAGATGCCTTGCAGAATAACTATTATTGCATAAGTCTTAGAATTTCATAGATAAAAGCCTAGTGCTCAACATCCTTACTGGAGAAAGGAAATCTCCAAGGCTCATGTGATGTGTGTTGTAACTCTAAAGAAATGAAAAACTAACAAAATGTAATTAGGATTTCAACAAATAAGTAATGAAAAGAATATCAATTTATGTTTATCACAAAATTTTAAAATATCTATAAAAGGTGCCTATGTAGAAACCTTTATAGAGCAAGTAAGAACATTATAATCCACCATGACATCTTGACTTCCACATTGAAATCTCTACCCTCAAATTCAATAAATTGGACTTTGAGTGCATGTTGAAGTTTTGCTAGATATCATGAATAGATCAAGGAAAATGCCAACCCAATGAATAGGGAAAGTCAAAAACATGAATAATGCTTTGTTTAGTGATTGTCCTCCCAAGCAAACAACTAAACATGAAAGAAAAAGTGGTAGAATAAGAAGTCATCCACAATGCCCAACATAGTTAGATATCAAATGTTTGTAGAGAAAAATGCCAACCATATAGGTGTAAACCACCAAGAGGAAAGCCACAACTCAACAATGCTCAAAGTAGAACTAGTAACCAACAACCCCCCTGCCAAGTAAATCTAGTAACTACCCTCTCAAGTAGAAGTAGTACCGCCCTCCTAAGCAAAGGTTGTAATGACTCTCCCAAGCACACAACCAAACACAAATAAAGAAATGTTGCGCCAGGAAATTGTCTGGGACAGCCAATCACTAGAAGTGTGCATAACAGTGATCGCCCTCCTAAGCACACAACTAAGTGAAAGTAGATAAATCATTTCCAACATCCAATACAATTAGATCGAAAAGAAAAATACCAATACAAATTGATATTTACACATTGCATTTTAATGCAAATACATGCCCTACTCCCTACTACAAAAATCCAACTCCTACTATGAAAACCACTTATAAAACATCAACATTACTGACCAACACCCAATCCCTTAAAAATGCCAAATTCAATCAAACTTCCAACAAGTATTTTCTCATAAAAGATAACATTTAATAAAAAAATAATATCTCAAATTGAACCATAATCATGAAAGAATTGAAAAATGGTTTAAGGATGACCAACTAATTTATTTATTTTTCAATATTAAATTAGTTTGATATACCAAGCCCCTAGGGCCATCTAGTTTGAGTTAAGATGAATCTAAGTTTGCATTCCATAATGGATTTTTCTCAACCCTTTAAATAAGTCTCATCATAACAAATGTCATAGACAAATACCATGAGAAAAATCATGGATTGTCAAAACTACAAAAAAATAAAATAAATTATTAGTTTTATTTTATTTTGTTTTTTTATTTTTAAATTTAATTTAAATAAGCCTTATCATAACAAATTTCATAGACAAATACCATACAGAAAAATCATGAATTCTCAAAACACAAAAAATAAATTATTAATTTATTTTATTTTTATTTTAATTTTTATTTAACAAAGTCACATTATTACCTACCCAAACATAAACATAAAATAAACATTACAACCCTAACATGACAATAAAATAAACATTACAACCTCTCTTCATACCACTAACAAAAATTATTTATTTTTTAATATTTAAATAATAAAATTTATATAAAAAAATATAATAACTAATTATTTATTTTTATTTATTTTAAATATATAAAATTTTTATAAAAAAATATAATAACTAATTATTTATTTTTATTATTTTAAATAATAAAATTTTTATAAAAAAAATATAACTAACTTATATTAAGTATTCAATTAAATTTTTTATATAAAATATTGATAATTATTATTTGCACGTGTGAACTTCATTGCACAAGTTCCCAAAACAAAATGAAATGAGTTTAAAAAAACCTGCCCGGACTAACCACTAGTATTTTTTTTGTTTATGGTTTTTTTTTCGGATAATAAGTATTTTAGTCGTAGAGCTGAGTTTGAACTCATACTAGACATTTTAAAGATATTAAAACAAATTTAAAGATATTAAAACAAATTGTTCCTCAGATTTCCTTATAACTTCCACTTATTTTTACCTAAAGGTTAATTAAATTTGGCGAGATAATTTCTTTTTTCTAATCTCTATTAGTGATTGCTATAGCCATATAGAAAAACGAAGTTGTCCAATCCGCATGCAATGCATTCTCTCTCTCTATATAGATATATTATACAACCATTTGAAAAAACAAGTGTTACTAACAAATTTTCACATCACAGGGTCAAGTTTTCACTCTTCACTCATTCAGTTTGCATGTTGACTGCATGCAAAATAAACATATATTCGATCATTAGAGCTTCAGCTTTAAATCTCAACAGTAACCACAGACTGAACAAAGCCCTTGAAGTTTTGAGGTTTCTCAATACGAGCCCAATTTCCGCAGGTTTCCGCTTCCTCTCCAGCTCCTCTTACAGGACTGGGAGGCTCAAAGGTATAGCAAACCTGATCACCGCCAGTACTGTGAGAAGAACCACTCACCAAAATTCTGTCACGCCATGCCACACAACACGTAATCGTAACAGTAGAGGCCTCTGGCAGAGAACCCACTACACTCCAAACATTTTTCTTGGGATTATATTCCCTAACTGCGTCGTTATGGAAAGAATACAATCGCCCAGCAGAAGAAGCCGCCACGCACGACCGAGGGCTGCCCCCAACCGTCCACATATTCTCCAACGTGGCCCATGACCCTCTAACGGGATCGTAAATTTCTGCACTTCGCGAGAACCGACCCTGGTACTCAGTTCTGTAACCGCTGATAACCAGAAACTTGTTGTCAATAAAAGCACCGTAACACTCGTCTCGCGCCTCGTTCATGTCCGGAAGAAGTTTCCAGTCGTCTTCTATCACATCGTAAACAGCTGCTCCTCGGACGGCATTTTTGTCCTCGTCGTGTCCTCCGGCGACATAAACTAGCCCTTCGGGGGACACCGAACAAGCGCACAGGGATCGAACCGCTGGCATGTCGGCTCCGCGACTCCACTTAGCAGACAAGAAATCGTAGACAAAAACAGTTTTAGTGGCCTCCCATTTGGAGGGATGCCACCCACCTATTATAACAAGCTTGTGATTAACAGAAACACACTCACAGAAAAGTGGGATTCCATGACCAGGGAAATAAGGGAGGTGTGGGAGCCTTTCCCAGGTGCCTTGCAGAGGCTCATGAACAGTCACCCCATAAAATGGTGGTCTCATTTGCCTCTTCTCATCAATATTCAGAGATTCGGTGTCATCAGGAACGACGGCGGCCTGAATAAAGCATATGGACTGCTCGCACCTCCCAAGTTTTCTTCTGTCTCGATAGAACCGAGGGCTGTTCACTGCAGCCTCCCAGCCTCTACAAACGGCCATGAGATTGTGGTGGGATTTGTAAGAGACTCTCAGCAGACATTCTCGCCCTATTTCCCATGGAAGACATGGAAAAAGCTCCATAACCAACCGGCGGCCGACTAAATTAGTCGCTGGGAATGAACGAAGGTTGCAATATGGAAAATAGGTTACTTTTACTGCGCACCACTGGCTTAAATTTATAAGCGAGTCTAGAGTCCATTTCCCTCCTTAAAGAGGCAAGCGCCGAGGATAGCGATGGAGGTGGAACTTTCCCAAAACGCGCCAGGGATATATTCGTGTTGCTGGCATAGTCCAGCATGTGGAACATTTGCAGTATGTGGCAGGTTATATGTGGAGCGCTTTTGGGCGAGCAGTGAAGGATGCGGATATGTTCCTGGCACGTGGCAATCCGCTGGAAAAGGGTACATTCATCCAGCGCAACCTATCTACCTGCGAGTCAACGCTTTGAAAGTGTGGTGTGTTCAACAAATATCTTTCTTACTTTGTTTCTTTGATTTGATTTTTTTTAAAACCCACCATGCCTATAATATCGATTCACAAAACTTTCGTACCTTAATCTATTTATTATGGTTTATAGTTTCGTAGATATACCAATTATATCTATAAATTAATTATACTCTTTAAAAAATTTGGACGAATTGTGTTTTTTTACGTAACACTGTTTTGCCTTACACTCGTACCTATGATAATTTTTTACGGGCTGGAAATCTCGTTCTTTGCCAATGTGAGGTTTGAATTTCTTGCTTAGTGACTTGACATTATAAAGATTCCATAGTTGTTAGAGTCTAGTTGTCTTTGGTCGTGCTTAATTCATGTCGGAAGGGTCCTATCCCCTCCTTGTATCCTTGTATTGTTGTGACATTGCAAAGATTTCTGATTTGTCCCATGTTGTCACGATATTTAAGTCAAGTTTAAGGGAGTTCAATTTTGGACCTTTTAAGTCAAGTTTAAGGGAGTTGAATTTTGGCCCTTTTCTTGTTTTGGGGTTGGGGTTTTTGTTCTTCTTGTTCCCTATGTTTGGTGTCTGCTACTTTCATGTTTCTTCAGCAAAGGATGAGTTGCAAGAGGGGTGATGGAGGCAATGTTGGCACAAAGAGATGTCGTCCTTTTGCCTATAATTTGGTGGCTAGCTTCTTTGATGTTGTTCCTTTGGAGGTCTCGAAAAAGATTTTGTTGTTGGAAAGTTGATTTGGATTTAAACAGGAATGCAACAAATTACAGATATAACCATAAATACAAAGATGCAGTAGAAATAACACTTCATTTCATTAATATCAAGCACAGGATGGAAATAAGACTAGCTCAAGCGATGGTAGCTTATCTCTAAGAAGAGATGTGGCAGCTACATGCCTTTGAACTGCGTTACAATGAGGCTCAAGGGCCTTTTTATTATTGAACAATAAGAGCAAACCCTAAAAAACCAAAACCCTAACCCGAGGAGATGTAATACCAAGAGTTTATGGGTCCCATTGGGGTGAGCTGGACAACCAACTTCCCGGGGTCACGACTTGGTCATATTATCTCCGTTAGACGCGCATGATAACCCGTTGGAAATATCTCTCCGAGGAATACAACAGAAAAAACAATTTTAAATACAGAATTTTTGGCAATAGATTGTCCAAAAAACGTTGTTTAGGGCCTCAAAACGACTCTGGAAGTTTAGGACTCGAAAAACTGCTAAAAATAGTAGACTGTGTTACAATTAAGGAAACTAAAAAACTGAAAGAAACATTGGTGGGGTCCAAGTGGAATTGGTGGGTGGCCACCAATATCCACCTGGATCATTCCTCCCCCCTTAGGAAGCAATGGTCCCCATTGCATTGAGTTCCTCCATGAGATGAGGAAACTTCT
>APFE031499780.1:0-13139 GCA_000404065.3 Pinus taeda
CTTTATGAGAAGTAGATAAGAGGGGAACAAAGGACACCAACCTCAGTCTTGTGCTTAGTTCCTTGCTTGGTTCCTCTCCCTTCTAACAGATCCTTGTCGATGTGCCTTCTTCTACCCAACTTCAAAGAGCACCTGTGGAATCAAAGCAACATAGTACTATCGAAGAACGGAGATCTACAATCATAAACAATATAGGACTAGATACATATTGACCACATAAATGCATATATCATCAAACATACAAGAATGTGGAGGAAAACTTGAATAGATTTATTAATATCAAGACTAGCAAACAGGATTACAACCAATTGTTCTGACTCAACGTCATCCTCCCAGCATGAAAGCCCTTCTTCACCTCATGAAAAGCTTAGATCACCCAACACTATGATATTCCACCAAGAAACCAACAACACATCCTTACAAGATACAAAATTCCAGCCTCTGGATCTCTAGGATGAGGGATCCATATATAGATGATTGCAGGGGGGTGAGTCAGCTTCTGGGATTTTGATTAGTGTCCTCTCTCTGATGGTTCTTGATTCCACTTGGAGATTGATGATCTCTTACTCATCCCTGGGCGAATTCAGAGAGGCAAGTGTCACAGGAGAAGTTTCTAGAAGATTCCATGACGATCCACCTTGCAAACTGTCTCTGCCATTTGTCTACTCTCGCCCATCACACCCTACAGAAGGGATTTCCAGTATGCATCACACCTTTTACACTGAGTAGGTGGGATGCATCGTACCCTCTGCACTGGGCAGCCTGTATGGTCCTGCTTTGACCAATTCTGAGTAATTTTCTGTGGAGAACTTCTGGGAGATGATGTAATCAGTTGACCTTGTTCTTCTAGGGTGTGAAGCAACACTTTTAGGGACTTAGGAGCCCTTGGTTTATGGACATGTATGATTGGGGTTGCAGTGCCCAAAAATGTCTATAACATTGTGGGCATATTGAGCCTCCATTAGGACTACTACCAAGTTCACACCATTCCAATTGCTTTATGATCTAGAGAAATCCTTCCAATTGAATGTGAAATTCCATCTACCAAACTTGTTGTCAAACTCCTCCCTACCACTTCAATGGAAGAGGAACATCGCTTACATCTAGCGCATTTAGATGAAACTCGATGTGTTGCCGATATGGCTAATGAATCCCATAAGAAATGTATCAAGGAACAATATGAAAAGAGTGTCAAGCCTCACATATCAAAGCACAACATGACAAGAGTGTCAAGCCTCATGTCTTATCGAAAGGAGACCTTGTATTGCTATACAATCAAGGGTCTGATAAATTAGGATCGGGGAAATTCGAGTCAATGTGGCTAGGTCCATATATTTTCAAATGTGTTATTGCTAAAGGGGCCTATGCTCTTGTTCATTTTGATGGAGTTCCACTGGTGCAACCTAGAAATGGGTTGTACCTTGCGAAATACTATGCTTGAGTTTTTGCGTAGTGCACTGTGTACATGTTGTATATAGGTGTGTTGAGTATGTTTGCAGTGTGTTCCCTTTAGAATTTCCTACAGTTTATGTTAATATTGTTTACATTTGGTTTGCAGATGTCCGCATCCCTTGAATCATATGTTGGTTATGCTAATGGCGCTAGTCATAGTACTCATAACCTTTCTTCTGCAACATGGGCTATATATGCTCTGAATGGCAAGCTAGTGATTTTACAAGGGATTTGTATCGGTCGCTCTACCAATAACATTGTTGAGTATAGCGTAGTTTTCGAGCTATTGTCTGATGTTATTTCTCCTGGTATCTACTGTATACTTATCAAACTCGACTCACAACTTGTAGTACTACAATTGAATGATGTTTATTCATGTAGAAGTACTTCTATGCTCTGTATGTTCTTAAGGGTTTGTCTTCTGGAAAGACATTTTGATTTCATCCATATAAACACATTTCTAGAAATCTAAATACATTAACAAATGTATTGGCTAATCATGTTTTAGATAGACATTTGTGACACATGTAAATAAAATTCAATACACATCACATATATTGAAAGTGATAATAGAACCATAAGAAACACTGAAGATAGCCTTATATATATATCAAAGTTTGGTTTTACAAAAATTTGTGGCCAAGACACACATGGCCACATAGCCTAACATATCAAAATAAATACATGTAGTGAAAATATGGTTGTAAGCCTCCTAGTAGGCAAATCATAATGCTCATGGTAACATGCCACTATGCGAGCTATCTTGCACGATGGTCGACTGATATGGCCAGGCATGCCAATAGTGTGGCATTGTAATCTCATAGGAAGTTGGTCGACCCTAGTCTCGGTTATGTCATGTTTAAACCCCTCCATGTGACACTCAACCTCTTCCAGGGTATCGACCACATTAAAATCATGTAGTACCTATCGTACTACTACAACAAACTATACTTTTGTTGGTTCCTGTTGTGGGTCTCCTGCACACTAAAGATAGGAGGAACCCACAGGTTGAATGGGTCAAATATTTGCATGTACAAATCAATATTTTAGTTTCGGATACATTAAAAAATCACAAGAAAATTGTAAATCTTAAAATAAATAAAAAAAAAATGATCAAAATATTTCTTGTTTTAGCTACGACACCCCATCACTAGCCATCAGGAAGCACGAGCTCTGGATCTCCACGAAAATCCATCCCTGCATATGGATAGTCTTCAATCATAATACGTTTCATGAGCAACCATCTGAAGAAGGTTGGTGTGAAGCTCATCGATGACGAACCAACATGTTTGGACATGAGATCCACCTACCTCCTCATTTGTGGGACTCTCAGATATGTAGGCTCAAGTGAGATATATTGTGGCCGAAGCAATGGAATATGCTCTAAGGTAAATCAAGATTGAACCATAACCAAAGTTCTTCAACCATCCATCCTTTGCCTTGGTTATCTATTCTTTCATGTTTACCAGTACTCCCTCACTCCAGTTGTATATTGTCAGCTCTATACACTCTAGGGAGTACAACATATATGACCTATTGGCCAAATGTAGAGTATAATTGTCAGCCAATCTAGTAATGGTGAATAGGATCATTCTTAAAGGAAATTGGAACACATGTTTTATCTTGATTTTCCCATCCTTGGTCGGTTGGGATCAAGTTCTACAGTGTGCACCAATGTAATCTTTGATTGTCTCTCCACCCCTCCTTGTGCCAGAGAATGAGATGGGGGAACCTCTCCTCGATAAACCAGTCAAGAATTATATACCTTCATTTCGAGCATATGTGCTCCAAGTCAGAATTCATGTGCCTAAAGATCCCATGCTCACACAATATACTCTAACAAATCCATTTGTTGCCTCATACCAGGAATCCAAAAGAATTTTAGGAGCCCACAATTCCATAATACCTAGATAGTGGCTAGATCATTTGCTGCATTCATATCTTATTGTTCATGTTCTCTTTCCTACCATATTAAAGCCATTTTGTTCCGTTAGAATCTTGATACATCACAAGAAGGAACATTAAGACAAATCTCATGAAACAAAATGGAGAAATTTTGAGAGAAACAAGCAAAACAGAATTGGGAATTGCACCCAGCACACTCCCCTAAGGGGAGACAATGCACTACAATTCCCTCCCCAATGCATTTCCTACCTTCCCAATTCTCTTTTTGATTTGTTGGGGGTGTGTCAGAGCTAGGGTGAAGAATTAGAGCCTTAGGGCCCTCAAAAATTGAAACAACTTGCATGGAATGACAAAATGGAAGCATCAAAGGAAAGAGGAAGGTAATAGATCCTACATAGAAGTAATGAAACTCAAAATAGTCCATTGGATTGGTTGCAATTTGCTACAAAAGATTCGGGGCAAAAAGCACTCAGAACTCAACACCAAGAGGTAAAATGTGAAATGGTAAAAATGGATTACTTTTTGTTTATTTATGGTCATTTTAATGATTATTTTATTAGCATTTTAATGTTTTGACCTAAATATGATTCAATTTTATCATGAAACACGTATTTTTAATCTTTTGGTGGTGTTATGTGTCGGTTGATAGATGTTTAATGGATTTTATGGTGTTTTGAATGGAAACAAATCATTTTGATCGAAGAGCACACTTTTATCATTTTTTCAGGTTCTGTAAACTTATGAAAAAAGGAACTCCCTGGAGTCCTCTTTCATCTCTTTTCAGACTCCCAAAACATGAAAATATTTTCAAGCACTTGTATCTTCAAACTTGTTAAAGTGAATGAAAAGACGTCTACTCAATATAAGTTTAACCCTTTTCTGGACTGAGATAGACTATTTACGAAAAATTAATACCTTAGTCGATCATGGCTAAGAGGTTGTCTTGGGTATCGGTTTTTGCCTTTTTGAAATCAAGGGACTATTTACAAAAAGAAACCTTTGGAGTTTTTTTTTCGCCTCTTTTTCAAACTCTCTAAACATGAAAAAGATGTCGATTTTCACCTTTGTTGGATTCGTAAAAACATCAAACAATGATGGAATTGTTAAACATGATGGGATCGAACCACTCCTTCTCGGGGTTCATTAAATATACTCAGATGGATTCATCCGAAGGATGAACTTACATATCAAGCATAGGTTATCCTCCTCAAGATTGTCAAAAATAAAGAAGTACTAACTAGAAATGGTTGGGGAAATTTGGAAAATAGGGTACTCCACTTGTTAATGGTAGCGAGTTTCTCTTGAACATGACACTCTTCCACTTCAACTTTGTGGCTATTAGGTTGGGAATCTTTTTTTCTATTGGTTCATCATACAATATCAAAGCCTTCACTTTCGGTTTTGGGTCAATGTTTCCAACTCCATTCAGTGTCACTGATATGTTCAAGAGAAGCCATTAGGTCGATATTTGCTATGATACTCTTAAGCCTTCATTCCATGTTCTCCTTTCCTGAACCAGTTCCACATCAGCATCATTATGTCTCAATTTATGTTACCCATTTCATGGCGTTGATGGGGGATACATCAAGGGCCTCCTACAATGGGTCGCTTCCTCTTGACATCAACTCATTATCCAGGAAGTTGACTTAGAAAATCCCTTTGATACCTTGGGGCTTGCATGCATCAATGACAAGTTTCCTCACTCTTAGTGACAACTTTTCATCATTGGCCTTCGACCGAAAGATTATGTGTGGTGTTCGACTTCAGCTCATTCATTCACACCATACAAATTGTATTGTAGTACCTTGAGATCCATTGACATCAATGGCATTTTCTCTCACATCTGTTAACAACTTAAATCATCAATTAGTAATCAGATGGTGTTTCCCATGTTCGACTTCAGATCATTTATTCGCATGGTTAGACTTGTACATTAGACAATCTAGTGAACAAGATAGAAGACCTCAAATCTAGTTTCATCCTTTCGGGTTGTGATTTCAAGATTAATACAAGATTACAAAGTATGATGGTTATGATCATATAGATAGTCATCCAATCATAGGTCCACACTTTGTCATCAGTGGACATGACTTCTTGATCATTGTACATGTAATGTTAGCTTATGTTTTGAGTATGGGTATGCCTCCCTTAGCAAAGATATCATGATGTAAATGTATTGTAACAGATGATGATCTCGACCAATTATTCTTGATCCAAAACTATCATAAGGTAAAGCACTTCAGTCATTAATTGTCATTTATGACTTTGCGCTTTAGGGGGCAATATATTACAAGACATTTTGTCGCATCTGGTCAATAGGCCTTCAAAACGGATCAATTCAAATCCATGAACACATTGTCATCATCCTTACACAAATACCTAAGCATGACTCTTCCAAATCCCTAAATTTCTAAGCCTCATTGTTTCATTTCAGTGATTTTAAGGCCCATCGCACCTTACCCCTTTAGGGACTTGCATTCAGTAGTAGGTTGCTCCATTTTTCATCAGCATTGATTAGCAATAGGTTGTCCTTTGATGGGGGTGTGTTGATTCTAGAAACTCCATAAAATAAAAAGTAATCTTGAAGATTCCTCTTCCAAAATATTCTAGAGGTTGTTTGGCCATTTACCTTGGATAAGAAATTTGAATCCTATCTGATCCTACCTTGGAGATTTCACCTCTTATCCCTTGAGCTCATCTTCCCCTCTTAAGTGGATCTCCATCCTAGACTGGTAAATGGATAAGAATTACTAAACTACCTCCCTCTCCTATAAATTTACTGCCATCCACAACATCAGGGTTGGCTTTTGGAGACTGATCATTCCCTCTTGATGTTGCCTTTAATCTAAGAGATTCATCATCTTCATGCATTAAGGTGACATAGAGGTGTGCTTTGTGACAAGGAAGGACAACTCAGCTTGGGGAGATCTCTACAAGATCAACTACTATACTTGGTTGTAAACTCTCTCCATTTATATTAATACAAAGAGTACATTGTTTTCCTATATGCGTAATGTTATGTTCACATTCATGTATTTCAATGCCTTATTGATCCATTGAATAGAGTAATTAGATTATGCTACATAGATGTCGTAGTTCTTTGGCTTGTTTTTATTGTATGTGTAAGTTATCATTATAGCAATTAGAGCTACGATTGGAGCTTACAAGCTGAGAGGAAAGTAGAGCTTACGACAGATTACAAGTAAGCCTCTTTTCATTCTTCAATTTCTCTAAGGGAAACTTTATATTTTTTTCTTTATGTTGTTCTAGACCACTCCACTAGGTCTAGGGAATATACTTTTGTCCGCAATTGTAAATTCTGCATAACAAGGGCTTCAAGAATTTTTATCTTAATAGAGTGTAGGGACTACTGGGCCATGCCAATGGCACCATGAATATATCTACTAGTGAAAAATAAAAACTATTCCCGTGAGATCATTTTTGTGAGTTTATCTTTTATTTTGGTTGTGATGATCATGGTAATAACTTTGTAGATCTGGTTACACAGTGAAATTGGTAATAAATCATTAAAGGTCTTTGGATTGGAAAATTTGGGGATCAAAACAATAAATGTGGCATTTATCGCTCCCAAAACCATACTTTTTATTCTAGCATCCTCCACTATTGTCATAATGTCTTCCCCCATCAAATAAAAAAAGGCTAGGTATAACTCAACAATCCACCCATCTAGGCCTGTGCTTTCTTCCTTTGCAAAATATTTTAAGACTTATTTAACTTCTTCCAAAGTTAACAAGCCACCATCTTTGGTTGAGTCATCCTCCAAGAAAATTCTTGGAAAGTTTTGGATAACTTTAAGCTTAGCTACTATGGTATTACTAACATGGTCTTTGAAAAGTGATCCTTTGCAACCATCTCCAAATCCCCTTGAGAGAGTCATATTTTTCCTTTATTTCCCAAAAAACAATTGTAACTGAGTCTCTTAAAATTTGCAAAAATATGGAAAAAAATTGTGTTTCCATCTCCAACCTTTACCTAGATTGCTCTACTTTTAAATATTTATCCCTCCTCTTCAACTTTTAAAATATGGGACTTTCTCTCTTCTAGTTTATATAGATATGATTTCATTTCTTCAAGAAAGTCTAAGTTGATATAGGATTGAAAAATTTTTCCATACTCTTGTTCAATTAAAAAAATCCATTTTCCTTTCTTGTTTTTGATCTTAGCTTAAGCCTTGACCTTAGGTTTGAATTCCTTCATCTTGTTCACCCAATATTCCATGGAAAAATCAGCTGGTCTAGTTGACATGTCCTTTCGGCAAGATTTCACCAAAGATATGAATGTATCGTCTTCCAACCATGAGTAGTTGAATTTAAAAGGATAATTAACACAAGAATCTTCAAAGTCCAACTAAAGGAAGATTGGAAAGTGATCTAAGATTCCTTTAGTGCTAACCAAGGACTGATATTTACCCAACCTATCACCCAGAGACTCAACAATTAGGAAGTGATCAAGTATTTTAGCGATCCCTTCTTCTCCTGATCTCCCATTCCTCAATGTAGGGGACAAGAGAGAGGGACAAATATCAAAAAGGTTTTAGTCTTGTATCAGTTGAGAGAAGATATGTGCTAAGTGGTCATTCTGAACATTGATCCCCAAGATTTCAATTGCATAGATAGTGAAGTTCAAGTCCCCAACTAAAATGAGAGAGTGGTCCTGTAACAAACCACTATCTTGTAGTTGTTTCCAAAACTCCTCTCTATCCACATACGTTCCATAACAATTTACTAGCTTGATACGACTATCCATGCCTCTTAGAGTGCCTTCCAAAATAAAGCCAGCCTTTGATAAAAAGGATTTAAAGAAAACATCCCTTGATCCCACATAACCAAAAGAAACCAAGAACCCCCTGAGACATCCACAGAACAAGCATTCCACCTAGGGTGTATATTGAGAAAATCCACACGAGATTTTCCCCATGAAACCATGGTTTCTTGTATTAAAATTACCGATGGTCTACGAAGCTCCACTACTCTCCCGAGGGCATGTTTTTTGGGAGGTATGCCTACTCCCTTGATATTTAAGGAAATCTCAATCATGAGGAACCCTCTTGAGAGGGATTCTCCACTCTAAGTGCACTTTGAATACCAGAAATATTTGTGACCTCCTTGAATTAGGTTTGAGTCTTGTATTAGTTGAGAGAAGACATGTTTTAAGGGGTCATTCTTAGCATTCACCCCCTATATTTCACTTGCAGAGATAGTGAAGTCCAATTCCCCAACTAAAATGAGAGGGTGGTCCTGTAACAAACCATTATCCTCTAGTTGTTTCCAAAACTGCTCTTTATCCACATACGGTCCATAACAAATTACTAGCTTGATAGGGCTATCCAGACCTGTTAGAGTACCTTCCAAAACAAAACCAACCTTTGATAGAAAGGGTTTAAATACAACATCCTTAGGATCCCACATAGCCAAAATACCCCTCCAATGGCTCGAGGAATCCAGAAAACAAGCATTCCATCCAAAGCATATGTTGAGAAACTCCTCATGAGATTTTTCCCCTGACACTATGCTTTCTTGTATTTAAATTACCGATGCTTTATGAGACTCTACTAGTCTCCTGAGGGCACGTTTTTTGGGAGGTACCCTACTCCCTTGATATTTAGGGAAGTGCCCTTTGATTACCATAAATATTTGTGACCTCCTTATATAACCCTCCTTGGATAACACCTTCACAAGCCAACTCTTTCTTGTTTTGTTTTTTCTTTCTAATAGTTACATTATTAAAAGAGGTCTTCATATTTGAGGTCTTCAACCCCTTTGAATCCAAGGGGGTGGGGGGGTATATAGACATAGGGGTAAGATTTAATATATCCTTGCAGGAAGGATCTTGAGGATAAGCCCATGTTTCTATAGAGTCCACTAGCTCTAAACCAATTAATGGTTGTGGAATCAGAGAAGAGGAAACAAGATATGGGGAAGAGGGCTTATCAAATGACCTTCTTCAGGATCCAAAGACATCTATACATTTAGTAAGACCAAAGGTAAAAAAAGTGGTCGAGGGGGGGACCAGATGTTCTTAATACTCAATTATGGAATTTCTCTTATCCCTTAGGATGACTAGGCTTACCAAAAATTTCAATGCTTCTGTTCACTGGGGAGGAGTCTTCATTGTACATACATTTTAGACCCTAATTTATTAAAGCTGGACTTTCGAAAAAATTATGAATATATTGATTTGAAACAACATAAAGAGAAGACCCGTGTTCGATTTTATCCAGCACAATAATCTCTTATCGAGTATGATATTGTATTAACTTACTTGAGAATGCATCTGAGAGGGAAAATTCTTTCACTGTAATAGCAAGAGGATGCTCAACCCAAGATTTCTTCCTATAATATTCACCTTTTTAACCTCTGGTGGCTGAACCTTAGTGTTCAATTCACAAAAAAAAGGTGTCTCTAAGGTTTCATGCCCATAGTGAATAGGAAGTCCAACTACAATGAAACCCTTAGGAGGATTAGACACATCCACATGCATAGAGAGAATAATCCTCTTAGGTTTTGCATCCCTAACCAATGTTGATACTATAGTGAGGTCTCCCTTGTGAACGACAGAGTGAAGAGTCACAATATCTGAGAACTTGGTTCTCACAATTAATGGAGGAGTTGAGGTTTCATCCTGAGTCTCCAAATCAAATGTGAAATCAACTCATGGATTTCATCGGAAACCCTATTGGGGTTTTCCATCTCTTTCATATGAATTACCTCGGAAACCATATTAGGGTTTTTTCCCCTAAGTCAACAACAACATTCACTTAAAGCAATTGAGTGACCATCAATGAGGGCAAGTAACCCCGCACTAGAGAGACCAACAGTTCCTAAAAGCCCCCTATTGAAACCTCCCCACTCTGAGCATAACCAAAAACTTTGCAAACCAAAACCTTAATCAGAAAGACTTGATGCTAGAAAGACTGCCTTTTTATCTCCAAAACCCATAAAAGGGTCCTGATTGATAACAGGTCCAAGGACTAACTAATTTTTGCAACCATTAACTAGAGTAGCCAAGTAGTTGGCTTAAAATGGCCTGGATGATGCTAACAAAAACATCTAAACAAGACTTTCCAAAATTCCAAGGGTTGGTAGAACAATTTATCCCCTTGATAAATCTCTATCTTTGCAGGAAGTCTTAGGGACACATCCATTTTTACTAGCAGCCATAGAATCCTTTTATCGAATGCAACCAACGGCTAATCATCAAAAAATATGAATTTACTAATGTTGTTGGCCACTTTTCCAACAATTTGATAAGTCTAGAGCTCCAGAGGAAAACCTACCAACTTAACCTGTAGATTTTATGACATGGGTTTCTCCAAGAAAGGTTTAAAAGTAAAATTTCATCTCTAGAGCCAAATATTTCCACCCCTTATCACCTAGGGCTTCTTGAGGATCAATTCAAGGTATTTTTCTTCCAGAAAGTGAAAGTGAAGCCAGTTTTTCATGAGTAAACTTACGTTGGGTGTGTATCCAAGCAATGGTTTCCACGTCTAGGACACCCAATTTAGAATATGCTCCTTATTGGAGGCGACATAATTGAATTTTCCCACCAAGGCCCTTTTCGCCACATTGGTCACCTAACCCATGTCTACATTGCATCCTAGACAAAAGAATGACTTCTCAGTGAAAGCTCTCAAAACTTTCAAAAATATTTGAACCCTTCGCGCTTCTCCCAAAAAATTCGCTTTGGTCCAATGCGATTCAACTTTTCGGGGCTGTGCAACACCCCCAAGCTTTTGTGCTCGACCCTTCTGACCATAGACCGTGAGTGTGCCAAAAGTCCCAGACTCCTCATTCTTAGCACAGCTAGGGCTTTATGGAAGCTTCTCGTGCTTGAAGGTTGAGACCATAGTTAACAAAGAAAACTGATTTGAAGGATGGAACTTAACCTTATGTCCATCACCAGCTTGAGAAAAACCCTGGATACTCGAAGTGTGTGCCACCCTCTGATCTTTTACAACAATGTTTATTGATACGTGTGTCTTATTCGCCCGAGACAAACTCTGCCTCAGACTTACAGACTCCATCAACTTCCCACTATGTTTCCTCAACCAAACCCTGACCAAGGTCCGCGACCTCTATCCCTTCTCGTAAGAATACAAAGCTCAACCTCAAGGAATAGCCATATTTCCTTTAGTACAAACCACCCTTGTCATGAGAACTTCTCTCATATGTGCCCCACCATACTAACGACACATATCTCCATTATTTTCTCATTGGTTGCATACTTTCCATTATATTCCAGTGCTGGGTTGGTATTATCTTTGTAGTTTTCGATGTTTGAGCATGACCTCCTTTCCCTTGTGTTATTTTCAATTAAAAAACCCTAAATTCAAAACAATACACAGGTCTAACTTGATATATGTTATTCAAACAAAAAACACTATTATTCACAATGTACATTTTTCATATATTTAATATTTACAGCCGCTACAACATTAATTTAGTTTCAGACTCACTCGCAATCAACATTAATTTACTTACTAATTTAGTTTCAAACTTGCTCGCAATCAACATTAATCACGCCTTCATCGTTTTCTCTATTTACGTCGAAGTTGTTTTATCTATGGCCTTTCATGTGAAAACATTGTTCATTGTAGCGAATTAAAGAGCCTCATTTTCGTCCTCCTTCCACTAATTAAAAACCACCACGTGTCATTATCGTACATATCCCCAATGTCGTCGTATTTTCAATGGTCATTTTTTTTACAGTCAAAAATATTTTATTAGGGCACTGATAACATGTTGTTGTGGGGCTTATCCACGCATTTTTAGTGTTGGGTGTGGAGCCTGATTATCTTCTGTATTCAGAGGTTTCAGCCGGATGTATACCCCAGGAAGACTGTACACCCCTCCACGCAGGGGGGTGCGGGGGGCACTTGTCCCCCCTGGCTGGGGGGTCCGAGGGCCAGCGGTCCCCCGGCGAGGGTTCGGGGGCAGCACCCCCGAAGCTAAAAATAGATGTAAAATTACCTTGTAAAAGTCTAGTAATTTCTAGTCAATTTGGGCCATTCATTAGGTGGATGATCTGACAATAGAAGTTATGTTTAATTTAGGGTTTTTTTCCCTAGAAGGCAACCCCTCACTATATATGAGGTAATTGTATTGTGTCTATATATATATGTATTCTGAGTGAGGAAGAGAGAGGAGATTGAGAGCGAAGAGAGAGTTACAGCGAATCTGTTGTAGGTTGTATATCTTCAGTTTACTGGATAATATAATAAAAGAAGGACTGGTTGTTTCTCCATGGATGTAGCCCAAACTAGGTGAACCATGTATATCTGTCTCTCTTGTTTTATGTGTTTTCTGTGTTTATATTTCTACAATATTTTATGTGTTCCATTGCTCTGTAATATATAATTTTCTAACAACTGGTATTAGAGCCGAAGGTCTATTTGGCTGAAAAACTCGCAGGAAAGAAGGGTTCCTAGTTCGAGTGGGAGCAATGGCGGAAAATGGTAAGTTTAGGGTCGAGAAATTTAACGGCCAAAACTTCTCGCTGTGGAAGATGCAGATGGAAGATTATCTGTATCGGAAAGATCTATACCTACCATTCTACCATTGAGCGGAAAGACAAAGAAGCCGGCAAGTATGACAGACATAGAATGGGATATTCTCGACAGAAAGGCACTTGGAGCAATACGGTTGTGCCTAGCGGCGTCGGTAGCATTTAATATTTCAAAGGAAACAACAACACAGGGTTTAATGTCGACACTGGCCAAACTATATGAAAAACCCTTGACCTCAAATAAGGTATTTCTTATG